>PISX010004881.1:42787-113769 GCA_004024625.1 Mellivora capensis | reverse complement strand
TCCCCACTGTTTGCTGACCATGTGTTTCCCACTTGCACCCCAGAGCTCATTGCTCACCCGGCAACTGGAGACCAGCTCCAACTGAAGCCAAATCAGTGAACATTTCATTAACCAATGAAATGAACTACATTTTCTCTAGCAAAATCTGAGCCCTTCCAAGTTTGTCCTTCCTTGCTTATTTTTGCCTCAGCCCTAAGATACCATTATAGTGTCCATATAGTTAATTCTCTTGTCATAATAATTTTTATATTAAACTTCTCCTGTTTCACCTTTTGTGTGGGTCTATCTTGTGATTGGACCCAGACTGCTATAGGGATTTGTCTTTTCATAACTATGAGAACGTTTGTGTAGTATCTCTAAGGCTGTTGTTCTTATGTCTGATGTTGGAGCTTGAGTCTTCTGAAAAGGCAATAAAGAAGGAAAAAATTATGTAAAGTGGGAGAGAACAAGAATAAGTCAAGACCCACAGCATGTGTTGGATCTCAGTTTTCATGTCCTCTGATCTTGATAGTGTGGGTATCTCACAGGATTTGGGGCCCTTATTAATGGAGGTATGAGCACACATCCAGCCCAAGAGGTGCTGAAGCTGAAGGGAGATCTGAGAACGTAGAATTATTACAGGCCATCTCCACAAGTTAAGCCGATAAATGACAATGTGTGTAAGCTTCAAAAATGGCCGTTGCCTCCCTTCTGCCATCCAACTGTCTCTGGTAGTCCATCTTAACCAAAATCATACAGAGCAATGTCATTCTCTAGAATTTAGTTCAGCCTAGATGAGTTAATACCTAACAAAATCTTCACAGTCTGCCCCTTGTCAACATCTAAAAACCTCTCCTTAAATCATACTTAATCTCCAAAGAAAGGTGAGAGTAAAGGGAATAAACTGCTCTAGGAGTCCCAAGTAGGCAAGTTGCTTTTCAGTATTCAGGTGACAAGCAAATATTGCCAACTTTCCCTGAGTGGCATAAAGGATTTGTTTCTTTTTTCAAAGGGGAGAAAGCTATAACCCCCTTAGCCTCCATCTTTGTCACATGTGGAAAAACCGGAGTTGATAAGCATTTTCCTGCAAACTGAGAGATGTGTAGTGACAGGCATCACAAATATTTGTGCTTTTTTTTCCTCCCCAGCACAAACCCAGGGCAGGGTCCTTAGTGTCTAGCACAGTGCCTGACACATGGCATCTGCTCAATGGATGTTTGCTGACTTAATGGGCCCTTCTGCCGACTCCAGGACTCAACGCTACATACACAACAGATATCTAGGAGAACAACCTATTGATTTACTTACCCTTACTTTGCCATTTTAAATTAAACTCAGTGCATTCAGAGAGAAACTGCACTGACCGTAGCTATCTGGTATGTGATTCAGATTAATTGCTGCTGTAGTCATTCATGAGTTTTGGCACTGTTTGTATTTTGGTAAGCAAAACTAGGGGAATTTATTTTTGGCCATCTACATCAATCTTTATTTGGACAACTAAATGAATCACTATAAAACCCCACTTTCAAAATGGTCAATGTGATTTGGTACCACACAGTGTTAGTGATTACCTGGCCTTATAGTTCCTTAGGGTTTTCTGCTGTTGAGACTATCACCTGCATCTTTTGACTGCAAGTATTTGGGGCATGGAGCCAGTTCCCATTTCACTACATAAAGCTGTTCTGGGCATGTAGAAACCATACCAATCAGCACTTTTTAGAAAATGAAACAATTTGCAAGGTCCTGAATGATAGATGGCAATAAGGAAATGCATTGTACTGTGCTTTTGAAGTAAAAGTTCCACAGTAAGTTTGCTTATAAATACTAGGAGCATACATACCTGTTTGCCCTAGAGGGTCCTGGATTACACCAGATGCCTTGCTGTAAGTATCAATAGCATTAATTTTTGCTTCCCAAATCATACCTGTTTGATTGTAAATTATATGGTCACACTTACATGTGATGCCTTCTCTGGGGTTTTGCAAGTGGATAAGTTCTAGCAGCCTGAAATCAATTAGATGCAAATATTTACAGACTTCTGGAAGTGGCAAGACAAAAGAGATGTAGTGTATGTTACATAGGTACAGGTAAGGGAACAATGGGTCAAGGAAAGTGGATAGAGAACAAACAAATATATCCAGAGAGAAAACAGAAATGAGAGATTGTAGGTTGGGAAAGAATAAAAAAGGTATCATGGTACTAGAAGGGCTTATAGAGGTAAAAAATGAAAAGTCAGCAAAATCTGGGAACAGCAATTCTATAGGCTACTGCTTATTGCACATCTATTATGTGCCGGAACCCGGGCTTAATGGTTTATGCACAAAAATGTATTAAATCCCCACATCAACCTAGGAAATAAATATTTCTGTCCACATTTTGTAGATAAATGTGGACTAAGGAAAGTTTAAATTGCTGAATGATTTA
Source organism: Mellivora capensis (assembly GCA_004024625.1). NCBI lineage: Eukaryota > Metazoa > Chordata > Mammalia > Carnivora > Mustelidae > Mellivora > Mellivora capensis. The sequence continues at coordinate 111,366 of PISX010004881.1, read as the reverse complement.
TATGGTGGGACCAATTTATGAAACTGGATTCGTGTGGAATTCAAAACCCCGTACTTTGAATATGGCACTTTATAACCTTCCTTGGGGCTCTATTATTGATGACTTCTGATCCCAAGGCCTTATACTTTGTATTGTATGAAGCCTGGCAAAATCTTACAGGATTTTGTGAAAAGGCAGAGGAAAAAACTGAGAAATAGCAGGTAAATAATTTTTCCAAGGCCTCTTTGGGACCAGGCTAGGACCAAATACAAGCAAGTTTAATATGATAATAATACTCCTACAGAGTGATAGCTCAGCAATAAAAGATAAAGGAAATAAATATTTAAAAATAAATATTTAAAATCATGGTTTCAGAATTACACTGAAATTTACATACAGCAGGGAGTCCTTCTCAACAATTTATGCATCAAAGTTCTACTGGGAAAATTCTATTTACTTGTAAGTTTTATATTTACTCTGAAATTACTTTAAAGACCTTTAAAAATTATGTCTGTGATTAGTGTTTTTCAATATGTGGAATAAATATGTAAATCTTTTCATGGTCATTGATTCCTTGACCACTTTTAATGGTCTTCAAGTCTCAGTGCAAACTGTCTTTGAGGTTGTCCCCAGTTTTCTCAGGACTCATTTGCAATGTCTTCAATTAGTGTTTAGAGATCTAATGAACTTTTCATACTCTGTTAAATCCACAGGTGCCTTCTCAGCAGCTCAGAAATCACATGCCACCAGTATCTCTATAAGTAAGACCCAGAATTTTGTCATAAGAGGAAAGACTGTGGAAGAAATGCATGGCTCTAGAACACTGAGGATGAAGGTAGTTTCTACTAGAGAAGACAACACTTCTACTTACTAAGCATGGATATTTACTGAATTTGTACCATCTGCAATGCATGCATAAATGGTCATAGAATTTACTAGGAAATCCCTTTCCTCTAGGGATTTAGACCACGTGTTTTTGAAAATTCTCAGCCAGTAGGAGGTACCACTGACTACTTCAGTAAAGGCTCCAGTCTCCACATGTAGCAAAACTCTTCCTTATATTTCTTTTCTTCATATCTCACCAATTGTGTATTCAACAAATCTCCTGTCAAGTCTTTCTTAAAAACCACATCATCCTCATTTGCCAGAAGCATTGCCATTGTCTCACCATTGGGCTGTCTGCTTCTCTTTCTTCTTCTCTTACTTAGATCAGCAAAATTTTCCTATAAAGGGTCAGGTAGTTTCAGTGTTGCAGGCCATCTGTTTTCTGTCACAGTTACTCAACTCTGCTATCATAGCATGAAAGAACAGTAGATCTGTAAATCAAAAGGTATGGCTGCTTCCAATAAAATTTTATTTACAACAACAGGAAGCAACCCGGAAGTCATAGTTTGATGACGATTGAGTGTATTATGTCTCTTCTTAGGAAAACACACATACACACAAATAGATGATGTTTCATGGTTTAGAACAAAGTCTCATATTTGGTGCATATTGCTCTGTGCAATCCTTTAAGGCTATATTCCTATTACTACTGACTTATATTTCTTCTTTTATCTCCTAGTACTTCCACTTAGGTAACTATATTTCAGTTACTCTTCACTTCTAATTGTTGTTCCAATATAGATGTTCAGTGTTTTTATTTATTTATTTATTTATTTAATTTTATTTATTGACTTTATTTATTGATTTTTCATAGAGAGAGAACACTAGCAGGGGGAGTGGCAGGCTGAGGTAGAAGCAGGATCTCTCCTGAGCTAGGAGCCCAATAAAGGACTCAATCCCAGGACCCTAAGATCATGACCTGAGCTGAAGGCAGATGCTTAACTGACTGAGCCACCCAGGTGTCCCAAGAGTCTTTTTAAAGAATTTTCATAAGCTTCTCCTTCTGTTGCCATGACTTTATGCTTTTTCACATGACCAAGTCTCACTATAGATTGTTCTTTGGGGATCTTCTCAAGTTTCTTGGCTTAGTGGCCATTTCCTCCACTGAATATTCAAAGCATTGTGTGTATACCTCCTTTATCAGTTTTCATCCTAACTTCCACTTATTTATTTGCATCTAGAATCCCCATTTAAATGAGTTCTTTCACAAATAAAGAAATCATCATCTTTGACTTCACAACAATAGCGTAATACCTGGCATGTACTAAACGCTCTGTAATATAGTTAATTTATAAGTCAATCAGTCCTTCTGCAAATGTATAATGAGTTCCTATCATGTACAGGCATTGTTTGAGGCTTTGGAAATAAAGGAGTGGACAAACAAACTAAATTTATGGTCTCAGGGAGCTTATATGCTAGTAGGAAGGAAATGTGTAATAAGCAAAGAGATAAATAAAAGGATGTCAGGAGATGCTAAAAACAATGCAGAATAAGGTAATAAAGAGTGAAGAAGAATTGCTTTATATCAGATCAAGAAAGTTTTCATGTATGAATTGGAATGTGAGCATACTTGAACGAAGTAGGAAATTAATTCAATACCACAACAATAAGTGTTGAATAAATGAATTAATTACAAGGACAGATGCATTTAAGTTTCCCATGGTTTTCTGCATGCATTTGACTCTTTTTACACCCCCCCCAGGTTTCTGCTTTTCCCACACTGACATAATAAGCTAGCTAATTATTTGGGAGAGGATCTTTAATATGCCTGAGTGATTTAAGTTATCCCCATAAGTTACATCAAATCACTGTGACCATGGGGAGTTTTTCACTAGTAGGAAAAATACAGCATCTCTTCCCCCACCTCACTAGAGAAGTACCAGAGTATTTGGAACCATAGATAAAATTTAACCCTTCCCTCCTCAAGTAATCCCAATATGCTTTACTGATTAGACCTTGATCTCCCTAAAATGGGCCCAATTAATTCTTCAGCTCTGTTCCAAGAGCATTTTTATAATCTGCTATTATAACACTTAGTACATTGTTTTAAAGTTAATTGCTTATACATATATCTCATCCCATAAGCATGGGAGCTCTTCCAAGGCACAGACTCCATCTTACTCATTTAGAGATTTTATCAGGATGCCTGGCACGGAGTTCCCATTAAATAAGTGTTCATCAAATTAAATTGATGATTTGCCAGTTCCAAATTTTCTCTACACCTGTCATAACATTGAACATGCAAATAAATCTAGTGGAGAAAGTTCTTTTACTTTTCATTCAAGGACCTCCTGAAGTACAACACTTAGTTGAGGAATGTTTTAATATTACTCCGTGTGTGTGTGTGTGTTTAAGTAGGAGTCTTAACATGAAATGAATCTTACATATAATTGGCACAAAATAATCTAAAGGTTTATTTTGAGACTGGGAAGTTTGAAATACTACAATATTGCCAGGCTCTGGCCACTTAAGAAGCATCTCAATATTCAGATGTGATTTAAAAGAGGATACACTGCCCTGTCATTTCTTCCTGCTCTACTAACAGGGTTGTTAATCAAAGAGATCAATTGAGAGTATCCTTTATTCCATTTAATTCTACACATAACGTATTTGACAGGGTGCTAATGTAAATAAAGGGAAACTGCAGTAAAAAGAATAACTTGGCTGAATTTTCTTTTTCTTTGCCATGATATAACTGCTGGAAATATTTTCAGGTGTCCAAGACTTAGATTCACAATGGCATATAGAAAGTTCTCTTACTCAATGGACACACATAGAATTTCTAATAGATAAATATTCTCTTCTCATATTTTATTAAAAGCCACTCATTTTGTGTGTGCCTTTCTGTGGATACATCCTGCCTGAATCCATACTGTTCAAGTCAATGAAAAATAAAACAAATTTTAAAGAATATATTTACAGCTTTATGACACAGTAAAATCATGAACAATTGCATTGTGTTTTCCCACTGTTTATGATGTGATGTAATTGATTTCTTCTTAGAACTGAAATGGACCCTCAACTCTATGGTCAACTAATTTTCAACAAAGCAGGGAAGAACATCCAAAGGGAAAAAAGACAGTCTCTTCAATAAATGGTGCTGGGAAAACTGGACAACCATATGCAGAAGAATGAAACTAGACCATTCTCTTACACCATACACAAGATAAACTCAAAATGGATGAAAAACCTCAATGTGAGACAGTAATCCATCAAAATCCTAGAGGAGAACATAGAAGTAACCTCTTTGACATTGGCCACAGCAATTTCTTTCAAGACGCATCTCTAAAGGGAAGGGAAACAAAAGCAAAAATGAGCTTTTGGGACTTCATCAAGATAAAAAACTTCTGCATAGCAAAAGAAATAGTCAACAAAACTAAGAGGCAACCCACAGAATGGGGGAAGATATTTGCAAATGACATTGCAGATAAAGGGCTGGTATCCAATATCTATAAAGAATTTCTCAAAGTCAACACCCCAAAAAACAAATAATCAAGTAAAGAAATGGTCACAAGACATGAACAGACACTTTTCCAAAGAAGACATACAACTGGCTGACAGACAAATGAAAAAATGTTCAACATCAGGGAAATACAAATCAAAACCACAATGGGATACCACTTCACACCAGTTAGAATGGCCAAAATTAACAAGACAAGAAACAATAAGTGTTGATCAGGTTGTGGAGAAAGGGGAACTCTCTTATTCTGTTGGTGGGGATGCAAGCTGGTATAGCCACTCTGGAAAACAGTATGGAGGTCCCTCAGGATGTGAAAAATAGAGCTACCCTACCACCCAGCAATTGCACTACTAGGTATAGTAAAAAGAAGGGGCACTTGCATCCCAGTGTTCATGGCAATGTCCACAATAGCCAGACTGTGGAAGGAACCGAGATGTCCTACAACAGACAAATGGATTAAAATGTGGTACATATATACAATGGAATATTAATACAATGGAATATTACTCATCCCTTAGAAAGGATGAATACCTACCATTTGCATTGACATGGCTGGAACTGGAAGGAATTATGTTATGTGAAATAAGTCAAACAGAGAAAGACAATTATCATATTGTTTCACTCATATGTAGAACATAAGGAATAAAGCAGAATACCACAGGGGAAGGTAGGGAAAACTGAATGGGAAGAAATCAGAGAGGGAGACAAACTGTGAAAGACTCTGAATTCCAGGAACCAAACTAAGGGTTACAGAAGGGAAGGGGAGTGGGGGGATGGGGTAACTGGGTGATGGATATTAAGGAGGGCACATGTTGCAATGAGCACTGGGTGTTACATTCAACTAATGAATCATTGAACACTACAACAAAAACTGATAATGTATTATATGCTGGCTGACTGAACTCAATAAAAAGAAAAGAATTTGATTTACAAAGGAAAAAAAGCATTACATTCCCATATTAGGAATAAATATAACTTTTCTCTCAGTGTCAAGAGAAATTACACAAATGACAAAGGCTTACAGCCATAGCCATTCACTCGGGAAATTTTTGGCAATCAGTTCTTAGAGAAGATTTACTGTGCAATAGATTTAAATTTAAAACGATGGGTTTCTGACCAATATGTTGGATTGAACAGAATGGAAAGTACTTTCATGGTCCAAATCATAAAAAATCCTGGATGATGTATATTTAAATTATTAAAAATGTATGTCTGAACCCACATACATAGAAGGGAGATGTCTAAGTGCTCTAAAAACAAAACAACAACAACAAAAACAATAACAAAAATTACCTCATAACCATTTTTGCTAACCAGGAATTAAAGTGGAGCAAAACAAAAGACACTATAACCATATATATAACTTGTAAGTTAACGGAGAAACAGCTACAAAGGGAGGGTAAGGGGCTGTGTACATTAAGCAGTAGGAATAAGGACCCCAGTCTCAAGCTGGATTTCAGGAAATTATGACCACATATATAAATGCTGATTAGAATTGTATTCTGGAACTAGGAGAAATGAAGTCATGAATAATTGAAACTCTGAGCATAAAATACAGTTTTGAGGATCAAATTTGTGCAAACTATATAGTACAGAAACCCTAAGTCTGAAAGTTTCACATACAATCTACTTCAGAATCAGTGAACCAAGTAGAAAAGAATCAGTGGTAACTAGGACTGTGGTAACCAGGTAAGTATGCTCTGGAAAGCACCTATACAGACAACCCACATAAGACTCCTGAGATCTAAGTCCAAGGAACTTGAACTCTGACCACGGATATGTATAACCAATGGGCATATGAGAGAGTTCAATGCTAAGGAAGACAACTATAAATTGAGTAACTAGGAGGATTTATGACTGGGAGTTAGAGTAACTTGAGAGGGAATTTAAAATACATATTTGGTATGTGTAAAGGGATTAGTAACATCCTTAAAATAAAAAGGGGAAGATTATGAAACAAGACCAGATAATTTTGAAAATAAAGTAGAAATCTTAAGATTATTCACTATGTGACCTTAGACATATTAAACTCTCTCTCTCTCAGTCTCTCAATCTGGAAAATAGGATAACTTAAGGAGTTGGTGTAAGATTTAATAATTGAAGCACTTAGAATAGTGCCTAGTACAATATAATGAATGATTATATATTAGTGCTTATTACTATTGGAAATGATGCACATCAGGGCACCTAGACAGCTCAGTCAGTTAAGTGTCAGACTCTTGGTTTCGGCTTAGGTCATGATCTCAGGGTCATGGAATTGAGCCCTGTATCAAGCCCTAGGCTCAATGTGGAGTCTAGTTGAGATTTCCTCCCTCTTCCTCTGCCCCTTCTCCTGCTCACTCACTTTCTCTTTTTCTTTCAAGTAGATAATCTTAAAAAAAAAAAAAAAGATTCTCTGTCTTTTTCTCTCCCTTTGCCCCTTCTCTCTCACATACTCTCTCTAAAAAAAAAAAAAAAAAAAGACAGAAATGATGGCACATGTATTAAATATGTAGAGGCTGAAAAAGATTGCATTTTAGAAAAGTTTTTGTCTAGATTAAAACATTTTAATAGAAATATAAGAAACAAGTTTGAAGGTCAATATAATAGTATATATAAGTTGAGGAAATTCCAGAGAATTTAAAATAAATACATTTAGGATTGGAAAATGTAAAAGAAAGAATTAGTTTCAGAAAGGCCAATATATTCTTAATATAAATAAAGAACAGAGACAAAAAATGAGACAAATTTATTAAAAAATTTTTTTCCAATTAAAAAAATCACATTCAATCCCAAATATCAATCTACAAGTGAATTGTGGATCATCAAGAATATTCAGAATTGAATGAAAGAAAAAAGAGAGAACTTACAAAGGAACAGAAAATTAAAATTTTCATTAGCAACAATACATGTTAGAGACAATGTGATAGTCTTCAAATTTTGAAGTTTTGAAATAATCTTAGCAATGCCTCAGCAGCAGGGAAATTTGCCTAGTCTCTTCTGTGGAACACCTTTGGTTCTTCTGTATTGCAAATCTGACTAGGCTTTGAGAGTTAAAAGGTTTTGGTATGGTTGTCAGAAGTAACAGGACCAGAGCATGCCCTGAAACTGAGTGTCCTTAGACATCAGGGTTTTATGATCTCGAATTCTGAGAGTTTAGTCTTATGGTCAGAGACAAACAGCAAACAAATGTTCACATCACTGAGTACAAAATACTAACTACACTAAATATTATGAAAGAAAAGATAAATTTCTACTAATATATAGGACAAGGAAACCTCTTGTAGTCTGTGAGTCAGAGAAGACCAAAGACTAGAACAATGTGTAGCTGTTAAACATGTGGGATTAATATGTGAAAGAGATTTAGAGCTCCATGTATTAAGATGGTTCCAAATAGAGAAAGGGATAACTCCATCATTTATATAAAATGTTATAATAAAAATACATAATCAATTAATGCCAGAATTAACCTAATCCACCCATGATAAAGGCTGACTATTTATTCCCATACTTCTTTCAAAAAATGGCTTTATGTACTTGAAATAGTCACTTTCTATTATTATTGTAAAGATAAGAATGAAGATTCTTCCCTCATAAAAGATCTTATAAAGGTCTTCTTCTTTTTCTTTTTAAAGCAATCTCTTCATCCAATGTGGGGCTCAAACTCACAACCCTGAAGTCAGGAGTCACATGCTCTATTGAATGAGCCAGCCAGAAACACCTAATAAAAGTCCTCTTTGATTGAACATCATGGGCTCTCCCATTCTTGGTCTCTAAATCTCATCAGGTAGGTTATCAAAATATCTAAGGAAATCTGATACAAATCTGTTCTCCTCAATGATTTCTGCATCTTAGTCTTGATATTTTCCAATAAAACTGTCCCCAGGTTTTCACCATCAGTTAACAGTGAGAAGACAGGTGACTTCCCTTTTCTTTTAAGTCAGAAAGTCTCTTCTATAAGGTAAGTAATTAAAGATTCCTTGACAAAAGTTAATAGAGAAGACTGTATAATTGTTTCATTACTATTTTATGGTGATGTGAGATTTCTGTCTTTTACACATTTATTTAAACTTTTAAAGATTTTAGTTATTTAGAGAGAGAATAAGGACATGGGGAGAGGCAGAGGGAGAGAGAGAGAGAAAATCTCAAGCAGACTCTGCACTGAGCACAAGTCTTACACAAGGCTCCATATGGCAACCCTGAGATCATGATCCGAGATAAAACAAAGAGTCAGATGCTTAACTGACTGAGCCACCCAGGCACCTTGATTTCTGCCTTTTAAATCAAGTAATCTGATAAGAAGAAAAATAAGCCTATCAACAGTTTCACTGGGATTAAATACAAAGCTTACCATAGTAAAACCAGTTTTCTTTAGGGTTTCAATTTATCTTTAGAGTTCTTTTTTTAAGGTTTTATTTATTTATTTATTTGAAATAGAGTGGACATGAGAGAGAGAAAGAGAGAGCAAGAGTGGGGTGTGGGGAGAGGTAGAAGTATAGGGAGAAGCAGGCTCTCTACTGAGCAGGGAGCCCAACTCAGGGCTTGATCTCAGGACCCTGGGATCATAACTGGAGACAAAGGCAGAAAGCAGACACCTAATGGACTGAGTCGCCCAGGTATACCTATCTTTAGAGTTCTTTAGGGGTTTTAATGTATTGAGAAGTTGTGTTTGTTTATTTGCTTTTGCTTATTTTATATTTGGATGCTAGAGATTTTTAGTTAAAATAAAGACAAGAATAATAGACCAAAAATGGAATTTGGTTGGGAAAGGTGCTTATTATTTTTTTAAAGATTTTATTTATTTATTTGACAGACAGAGATCACAGGTAGGCAGAGAGGCAGGCAGAGAGAGAGAGGAGTAAGCCAACTCCACGCTGAGGAGAGAGCCTGATGTGGGGCTCGATCCCAGGGTGCTGGGATCATGACCTGAGCCGAAGGCAGAGGCTTCAACCCATTGAGTCACCCAGATGCCCTGGGAAAGGTGCTTATTAAGTGTACCCCTAATGTTACATTAATTCTAAACTTTAAACTCTACAGGTTGCTTATGAACTATACAATAATGTCCAGTCTGTACTCCTTCAGAATCAAGTGTCTTCTGTGTTCCAAGGTCAAGACAGGGCTGAGCATGATGGGTATGGCTGGGGTCTAACACACTTTACTTTGGAAAAGCTCTTACATTCATACACCCCACCCACTTGTCACAATGTATTTCTGTAGGCAATATATTCACTACGAGCCAGTTCTGAATGTGTACAAAAGGGGATAGTCACACTTTCTTTCTTGTCTTAGAAATAAATTTCACAAAATGTCGTTATAGATGACTGAAAGAGTCCCTGAAGACAGGAAAGAGTGCGGGAGTAAATAATGGCATGATTTGAGGACACATTTTCTTGGGAACTTCTGAGACAAATTCCTTTTCTATCATTGTTTTATTTTCTTTATGAATGTACATAATGTATAATTATCCAGCACATATTAGAAGGGATACTTCCTCCTTTGGTGGAAAATTCTATGTGCTCATGTGACAACTCATCATATCACAGAGGAGAGTCTAGCCCAGTATTTCTAATACCAGATAGGGCTATCCCAAGACACATCCAGTTATTTTTCCCAGTCACCCATTCACACATTCTACAAGTAAATCTGGAAGAATAAGTTAAAATGTTGGAAGCTGGAGAAGGCTGTAAGGTCGGACATTGCTCAATTCAGTCCACGCAATTTTGGTGATGAGGTGGGCGGTATATAATGGATGAAATCAGAGAATAATTCCCACCTGGTCAATTTCTTAGGCATGTGAAGAGATAGAGTCACAAGAAGGTGAATCTGAGAATTTTTATGAAGCAATTTTAAAGAGAATTTTTAAAGGCAATAAAGAAAAACTGTATACACACTTCCACAGCTATCAATTTTACTTACCAATTTCAGAGCAAAATATCTTAACCAGTCCCTGAGTGATATTAAATCTGCTGCCAGAAGCTGAGAGTCATCTCCCACCTCAGGTGAATTTATAGGAATTAACAATATGTATTTGGTGCTTTAAACTCATGTCCATATCCATTATGTATTGCTACCTGTAGTCAATTACTTGACATTAATGTGTGATTTGTATTTATGTAGGATGCCTTAAGTCCTTTTTGAAAGAGTTGTTTAAAGTCAAAATATGACATAATGTCTTTAAAAACCTTTACAATAAAATTTATTGGAAGGTGTTTGCATTTCACATGAGATATTTAATATGATTTAAGGCAGGGACTGTGTTTTCTCCATCATAGTATACTGAATATCTAATAAAATGCTGGGCACATAGTACATGTTCAATTAATATATTCTTTTTTGCTCAATTTGCTTATTGATTTGCCACTAGGTATAATACACTATGCTAAGAATTCTTTTAATTAAAATACTATAAGTATAATACTCTCAGTGTCATTGATGGCAATGATTGAGAAAGAAATAAGGAAAACCTGAGCAAAAAAATCAATTTTTTTTTGTTTTGTTCTGTGAAGTTTTCAGGTTTTATTTTGGTTGAAACACTAACCATTTTTACATCAAACCTTGCCTTAAACACACTAATTTAAATACAATCCCTTTGAATTTATATATTTCTTCCCTTTTAGGCCCAGTTCTTTTGAATTATTTAGCAGAATATTCTTAAGGCAATTAAAGGGATCCATTCAGCAGGATTTAAGCCAACAAATCAGTCAGCAGTTTTTGGTCACCTCATAAAGCAGTTAAGCATTACATCCAGTCCATGTATTTGAGATTTCACATGCCTTCATAATAGAGCTATCAATTTCCTGATTTTCAAGCCAGCTGACAGAGTTAATACCCCAAAGGGCTATTGCAGTGTTAAGCTCCTAAAATTGTTTTAGACTCACCCATAAATTAGACTATATCCCAATCATGTACAATTTTATCCTTGTGTTCCTTGAAAAAGCATGAGCTCAGTGTTCCAGAAACAGCACTCTTTAGAAGAATAGCCTATTGGCTATTCTTTTGTCTTTTTCTAAACTTTTGATGCTGACTAAATATTCAGTTCCCCATAACATGCTGTAAGTTACACAAGTAACACTAGGACACTGCTTGACCTATTATTTTTGAAGTTGGTGCTTTAAATATGAACAGAGCCTAACATAGCTCAGGACACATATGGAGTATTCAAAATGTATGAGTAGGAGTTTGAATAACTGAGCTGTCTGTGGTCCTTTGCACTGGTTGGCTAAAGTTACATATACTCTGAGTAAACCACAAAAGATTTTGACCAAAAATTATCCCTCCCATAGAAAAGAAAAAAATATAAAAAATGACAGAGTATGTTTTGTAATTTTCATGTTTCACACACAGGATTGCCCTAGGCAGTGTATTTTTGTGGTTTGCTAAAAATCAGTTTTATGTCTGACAAGAAGTTTATTCCAGAATTAGCATTATGGTTAAGGTTGCTGATACCAGTCATATAAAAAATAAAGGAACACATATATTTTGTATCACCATTTAGTACCTTACTTTAAAGAAATCCTGCCCTAGGATAATTTTAAGAGATTTTTCTCTGATTCAAAAAATTTAAGATGAAGAATATGAAAATATGCATACATCTGTCAACACACATGGAGAGAAAAGCCTGCCAAATTTAATGATGATTTTAAATCTATATGTCCAGTCTTATTCTCCATTTTGATAGGTAGTGCCATGTAGTCTATAGACTGAAGGATATTTTTACCCAAATTTCTAACAGAACCTTTAAATTCAACACATTCAAAATTGAACTTACAGTATTTTATCATCAGTCTGATTATCTTCTTGTGTCCCCATCTCAATGAATAATACATTACTTGACCAGTATTCCAAATACAGAAAAATAGTTCTTTCCTTCATTTCCTATATCTGTCTGGTCAATAAAATGTATCAGGTCTACACACTATCACTTGATCTGAACACATTTCTTCAATGCCTTTTATCATTGACTGACTTCAAGTTGTCTTAAGTTCTTCATACACCAAGGAAAACTAAAAATGGTTCCTATCTCTAGCTATTCTACAAAGCTTTCTCTGAAATGTACTCGAAGTGATAGTTCCAAAACAAAAATATAAACGTAATAATTATTCTTATGGTGGTATTGATAATGATAATTTCCATTTACTCTGCACTTACTATGTGTCAGGCACAATCTAATATAGGTTTTCTTGTTGATCTCACACACACACACACACACACACACACACACATACACACAGACATACACACACACCGAATGACATAGGTAACAGTGTTATTAGTGTTTTAAAGCTGAAAAAGCTGGTTTTTGCCCAAGGTCAGTCTCTAAGTAGCAGTAACAGAAATCTGACTCTAGATAATCAGCACTTAAATGATTTAAATGAGCAACTGATTTAAAATGAGCAACTGAATAATAAAAACTGATAATGAATTTATGAAATTAATTATGAAATTAATAATAAATTAATGAAAAAATATTGAATAAAGTTTTTAAGTGGCCCCCATTGCCACTTAACATCAAACACTCCTTGACCCTAAATACTTTGTGATCTTACTCAAACCATTGATCCCTCTTACCTTCTTTACTATCCAGATATCTTTAATATCTCACAGTTCACTTTCACTATGGCACCATGTTATATACTACTTCCATATCTTACTTGTGCTATTCTCTCTACTTTGAAAAACCTTACCTAGCTTCTCTACTTGGATAATATAGGGGTTCTTGAAATTTTTCGTTGTTAATCCTATCTTCCTACCTCTCTAAGCAGTGATTAGTGATTTATCTTATTTTTAGATGCTGTGATATAAATGGACCATATTTACTATGGATCAGGCCACTGTTGAATTTGGAGTATGTTTGGAGGTAATGCTTAGGAACTACTGCCATGTCCCCAGCTCATGCCTATACACACACTCATTTGCTGTTTGGTGTTTTCTTCTTTTGTACCTTGTAGCCTAACACCTATCTAAAACCCTTCCTTCTCCCCCAAACCATACTGAAGTAGTAAACTCACTTCCATTGGAGCATGCCTGGTCAACTTGGGAATCATCATTTTCCAACTTCTAAACTTGGGTCTCATGTGTTTCCATCACTGGTCTCTAAAAGTAAGAAGATAATTATCTTGAATTCAGAAGACCAGAATTTGAACGATGGCTTTGTCTTTTTTTTTAAATTAAAGATTTATTTATTTATTAGAGAAGGAGGGAGAGGGAGAGAGCAACAAGGGAGAGGAGCAGAGGGAGAGGGAGAGAATCTCAACTACATTCCACACTGAATGTGGAGCCTGACACAGGGCTTGATCCCACAACCCTGAGATCATGACCTAAGCCAAAATCAAGAGTTGGATTCCTAACTGACTGAGCCACGCAGGTGCCCCGGTTTTTCTATTTATCATATTAATGTACAAGTCATCTAGTCTCTCCATACCTTCAGTTTTCTCACTGTAGAATATTTACAGAAATATTCTACTATATAGAGCTATTTTGAAAAGTAACAGGGATAGTGTAATTAAAAGCAGACAATTGCCTGCCCTATGAAAAGACCACAATATATGCAAATTGCAACTGAGCTAATGAAATATACACATAAGTATATAATATTATGCACAAAATGATTCAAAATGTTTCAGTGAATTACTGGAATAATTAAGAAATTCTCCATCAGGTTCAATTTGGTGATATATTCCATCATGTTTGCTCTCAAAATACTGAAAATCTAATTGTGATAATGCCCTTTATGTGATGAAGTAAAACACTAAATGACTTTGAGTAGAACAGTGATACTTCATAAATGTGGACATAATTCTTAATAATCTTTTTTAAAAAAATGGTTTGTAGTCTTATCATTTGATATCTGGAGGCAGTAATATTTTCAGGAGAAGAGATTTAAAAAAGGAAAGATTTTGTGCTTAGGCCAGGCTTTCTCAAACATGGCTCTATTGCCACTATTTAGGGCCAGATATTTTGTTGTTGTTGTTGTTTGTGGGGGGAGGTGGCCATTATACATTGCAGGATATTTAGCAGCTTCCCTGGGGTCTACTATGTGTAAGAAACCAGTAGCACTTGACCCTCCCACTTTCAGTGTGGCAACCAAAAATGTCTGCAGACAGTCCCAAATGTCAGGTTGACAACCATGAATTTAGATGAATCCAAAATAACTATATAGGTGTCCCTCATAAAGGAATTTGGGACATTCTTGATAATGTCAAAGTACTGCTGAGTTTGAGGTCAAGTTACTAGTGTAGCAACTATATCATTGTCAATGTAGTCCAGAAGATTTTGCTCTATTTTTGCTTCCTTTCTTATTATGTAAGCCCACATTAGCAGTATCTCTCATCCTCCAAACAATTTGATACCAACATATGCTGTTCTCTGATTGGCTATTCATAAACTGAAAAGGATAATGTGTTGGGAGAAGAAATCCCTTCTTCATCTGAAGTAACTGAGACATATGAGCTCTCGAAGGTCCCTGGGTAGGACCTAAATTCCTTTCCCCCCTTTTACTTTCTTTCTTTTTTTAATGATCACATGAACAAGTTTTAATAGTTGGTTACCTGGTCAGGCACTGCATTGACAATTTTCGTTACCACGCAAATCCTACCCCACATTGCCATTTTTGGGAAGAGCTGTATTAGAATAAAACCAATTCCTACGTTCTTCCATGGAATTAGTACGCACGTATGTGCAATAACATATATATGAAAATTCCCTCTCCCACCCCCTCTCCCACCCCCTCTCTCCTTCCCCCATCTTTGTCTTTACACCCACGATGTGGTCAGCTATAAAGTCAGAGGATATGACAGGTACTGCATGGGACCCCAAGGATTTGAGGTTTGCATTGCAACTAACATAATGAATTTTGTTTTTAAGTATTTTATTTATTTATTTTTCAGAGAGAAAGAGAGAGAGCGCGCACAAGCAGGTAGAGGCAGAGAGAGATGCAGGCTCCCTGCTGAGCAAGGATCCTGATCCAGGACTTGATCCCAGGACTCTGGGATCATGACCTGAGCCAAAGGCAGCTGCTTAACTGATTGAGCCACCAGAGCATCCTTAATGAATTTTTAAAAATATTTTATTTATTTATTTGAGAGAGAGAGTTTGAACAGGGGGAATGGCAGAGGGAGAGGGAGAAGCAGGCTCCTCTTTGAGCAGGGAGCCCAATGTGGGGCTTGATTCCAGGACCCTGGGATCAGCACCTGAGCTGAAGGTAGATGCTTACCTGACTGAGCAACTCAGGCACCCCAACAAAATGAAATTTGATAAAGATAAATTAAAATCCATTATCAATCAATAAATTAAATAAAATAATTGAAAACATACCTAATGGAAGAGACTTTAATTAACAGTGGTTTATACAAATTCTAGTGGTTTACTTGACTGTGGTTTCTCATTAAGCCATCAGTGTGATGTAGTTGTCTGGAAGACTAATACATACAATGTAGTCTACATTTATTGATAAGATGCAACATCTATGGGGGAGAGCATATATACTCTTTGGTGTCAGTCAGCACATAGCTGTGTTGGGGAATTCTTAAAAAGTAATACCAGTGAATCTCAGAGTTATAAAGACCTCTTCCCTTAGCGTCAAATTTGTTCTTTAAAATGTCTGTCTTTCTGTTTTTTCAGTATTAGGAATATTTCAGCAATATTTCAGTTTCTTGCTAAGGCAATGTTAGGCCTCTTTCATTATTACCTACTATAATGGACCATCCTGTGATAATCCTTATTCCATTATTTCTCAGAATTTTTATCTTTCTCTTAACTTTTGTATAGGATTTGCATAATTTTGCTACTTCTAGTAGCAAATACTAAATACTTGGGAGGACTCAAGACAAACCCAGAGTGTTTATATTGATAGTAAAGAAAAGAGTAATTATTCAGTAGTTAAAACAAGGTATTCAATAACACTTCCTATTGGAACCTGCATAATGAGTCTATGCAGTGGCAATACTCATGATCAATGCCTCTTTTGATATTGTTAGCCTCCCAACTCATCTCATCCCTGCCCACTTCTTACCCATCAAGCTTATCAGAGTGTTATAAACTGAAGAGGAGAATAAATGTGGGAGAGAGTTGTAGAATTCTGCACAAAAGAGGGATTGCCATATGACCATATACATTTTTTTAATTCATGTCTGCATGGTCTATAAGAAATTGATCTCTTTTATTTTTTGAGTTTTTCTCTTTGGAAAGTACTAGATCAATATTTCTTTAAAGATTTTATTTATTTCTTTGACAGAGAGAGACTCAGTGAAAGAGGGAAAACAAGCAGGGAGAGTGGGACAATGCTGAGCAGGGAGCCTGGAACTTAGTACCATATTTGTTCTTTAAAAGAACCCCCAGGGCCCTGGGACCATGACCCGGGCAAAAGGCAGACACTCAACGACTGAGCCCAAGTGTCCCTAGATCACTTTAAAAAGAAAAAATTATTTATTTGACACAGAGAGAGACAGTGAGAGAGGGAACACAAACCAGAGGAGAAGGAGAAACAGACTCCTTGCTGAGCGGGGAGCCTGATGCAGGGCTCTATTCCAGGACCCTGGGATCATGACCTGAGCCAAAGGCGGACATCCAATGACTGAGCCACCCAGGCACCCCAAGCTCAATTTTTAAAATGCTTTTTAGTACAGTTGAAATACAGTACTTAAAATACATCTTCTTCTAGAATTTTGGGGTACAGGATTGTTGGATCAAGTTGGATTATTATTTATTATATTATTATTATTATTATTTAGATAGATCAAGTTGGATTATTTTACTGTTCTAATTTTCTCTTTCTTTACTGACTTTTGTCTGTCAACTTCAGGTAGGTATGATAAAGTCTTTATAAATGATAACGGATTTATTAAACTCATAGTATTGCCATTTGTGCTTTATATCTTTTAAGTCTGGTGTTAGTACCTGCTATCTGATAAGAGCATGGCTATACTAATGCTCTTTTGATTACTATGCATTTGTCTGGTATGTATTTTCCCATACCATTATTTTCAACTGTACTGAATAATTATGCTTTAGGTTAAAAAATTAATACATATATACATAAAAATTTGAACTTAAAATTTCTACTACAATATGTAAAGAGCTTAGAGGTTATAATTTCCATCATCATATGAATAAAAAAAAAACTGAAAATAAACTCTTCCTAGATCCATCAGCTATTTGAGGTCACAAAGGAAATAGCCTTTATTATATCAGAAGATATTGTGGGCACGCCTGGGTGGTTCAGTCAGTTGAGTGTCCAACTCTTGAATTTGGCTCAGGTCATGATCTCAAGGTCATGGTCTCACACCCTGCCTCTGGCTCCTTCCTCAGCTGGGAGTCTGCTAGATATTCTCTCTCCCTCCTTCTTCCCCTCCCCCAGCTTGCACATGCATTCTCTCTCTCTCTCAAGTAAATAAATATATCTTTTTTTTTTTAAGAAGACATTTTGTTCAATATTAGGAAAAAATCTCTAAAAGGGTACAGCTAGAAAGAGTTCATGGAAGTTAAAAACATGGTTGCCTGAAGACAAAACAATTCTACTGATATACAAAATAAGAAAAACAGAAAAATAAAATAAAAAAAACAAAATAAGAAAAACAGACATAGCTAAGTTCAAAGTAGGCATATCAAAGATAAAGGTAAGGAAATTTTCCAGAAGGAGCAAAAATTTAAGTTGATAAAAACTGTTAGGATAACATTAATCATATACAATATTTCTCTAGTATCACTAATTCTAATAACAGAAATGAATGTGAGAATCATCAATAACCTCTTCTTAAGATAAAAAATATGAAAACAATGTAGTCCTTTAAATTAATGAATTTTTCCAATGTTAGATACATGAAGACTATGTAAGATTGACAAATGTGATAAATAAAACACACACACACACACACACACACACACACACATCTTTTCTTTCCTGGCTTCCTCCAGTTCAACACTGTCTTTTTCATCCTCAACATAAGATGACTGCTAGAGTTCCCTCCATAAAATCCGGTTTCATGGAAACAGAAAAAAAAAAGGCAATGCATTTTACAATTTTAAGGAGAAATCCCTCACATCTAATTTCAATGCCAGTCCTTAGTTTCTTGAATATTTAACAAAAATAAGTTGAAGTGAGTCAATATATTGTAAAAATATGGACTTACTTGTGGAGCATAAAGAATAACACAGAAGACATTGGGAAATGAAGAAGAGAAGTGAGTTGGGGGAAATCAGAGGGGGAGACAAACCATGAGAGACTGTGGAGGGACACTGAGAAACAAACTTAGGATTTTGGAGGGGGGTGGGGGGTGAGCCTGGTGGTGGGTATTATGGAGGGCAAGTATTTCATGGAGCACTGGGTGTGGTGCATAAACAATGAATTTTGGAACACTGAAAAAAAAAAGAAAAAATCTTTTAAAAAATACCTGCAAAAAAAAATGAAATTAAAATGTTTGATGTGTCCTCACTGTAACAACAGAAACAACAAAACTCAAATTTAGTTCATCTCCTAATTACACTGTCAACTAATGGCCTGACTGAGGAAGAGACATTTTAATTTTCACACATAAATACTATTTAACATCAGCCTATGCTGTTCTACAAATTATGCTCCACATTCAATAAAAAAAATGAAAGACACACAGGAAAAACAAAAATAATCCATTGTCAAGAGTCAAAAAAAAAAGTCCATAGAACCATACTTATAAATGATCAGGATGTTGGAAATATAAACCAAAGATTTTAAAACTACTATGTTATGATATATTAAACCTTATAGTGGAAAAATAAAAGTAGATGATGGCTTGAATGAGCAGATAGAGACTTTCAACAAAGAGGTGAAAAATATGAAAAAGGAGTCAAATAGAAATTCTAGAAATTTAAAAACATGATATTAGAAATGAAGAATTTCTCTGATGGACTCATCAGTAGACTAAACTGAAGAAGAAACCAGTGAACTAAAATATAAATCAAAAGAAAACAACAAATTGAATCTCATGGAAACAACTACAAAACAAACAAACAAACAAACAAACAAACAAAAAACAGAATGGACGATCTAAGAAATACAGGTTGTGGGACAATATCAAATGGCTAAACATAGAATTAACTAGAGTAAGTGCCAGAGAAAGAATGGAGACAGAATAAGGCAGACAAAACATAATGGGCAGGAATTTTCTAAAATAATGAAAGCTATCAAACCACAGAACCAAGAAGCTCCAAAATACCCAACAGGAAAAATGTAAAATAAAATGAATCTAGATATATCATATTTAAATTACTACTAACCAAAGATAAAGGAAAGAAAGCTTGACAGAGGGGGGAAAATACTACAGAGAGAATTAAGCTAAGAAATACAGCAGATGTCTTGTCAGAGTATGTGCTAACTACAAGAAAATGTGTGATACCTTTTAAAATATGGGAAAAAAACCCTTTTAACCATATTCTAAACCCAACAGAACTATGCTTTAAAATGAATAAAAACTAATGAATCATTGAACATTATCACAAAAATTAATAATGTATGATAAGTGGCTAATTAAATTTAAATAAAAAAATAAAATGAAGGTAAAGTAGATACTTTTAGAAGACACAAGAGGCAAGAGAATTCATAGGAGACTTGTGCTGCAATAATTGTCAAAGAAAGTTAAAAAAAAAAGACCACAAAAAAACAGAAAATGATTCCAGATCAAAACTGAAATCTCCACAAAGATATGAGTAAGTTTAGAAATGGTAAAAACTAATGTACATATAAATATATTTCATTCATTTTTATTACTCTAAATGACAATCATCAAAACCAAAAATAATGGTAATATTTTGTAAGATTTTAATATGTATGATGGTGAAATACATAGCAACAATAGCATAAAGGAGGGGATGGAAGAATTTGAATATATTTTAGTAGGAGATTATACTAATGATGAAGTGGCATATTACAAACTGAAGGTAGACTGATAAATTATATTGCAAACTCTAAGGAAACCACTAACAAGTAGAAAAAGAGGTATAATTAATAAACTAGTAATGGGAATTAAATGGAATAATAAGTAATGTACAATTAATCCAAACTTAGGCAGAACGAGAGGGAAGAGAAAAAATACACAAAGAATAGATGAACAAAAGAAAAAAAAACCTTGCATAACTGTATATTTAAATCAATCAAAGGATAACTACGTTAATAGTACATCACATTTAAAAAGCAATTAAAAGACAAAGATCACAGCTTGGATAAGAAAACAAGACCAACCATATACTGTCTACCACAAATGTACTTTAAATACACAGGCATAGATATGTTCATATTAAAAAGATGAAAACAAAGGAAATAAAGCTTATATCTGCTATGGCTTTTTTTTTCTTTTTTTACATGTGGGTGTTTTGTTTTTGTTTTTGCTTTTTAAGTAGCTCCATGTACAATGTATGGATTGAGCTCTTGATCCTGAGGTCAAGACTGAAATGTTCTACTGGCTGAACCAACCAGGTGACCCATGCATGGGTTTTTATTTTTATTTTTATTTTTTAAAAATATTTTATTTATTTATTTGACAGAGATCACAAGTAGGCAGAGGGAAGGCAGAGGGAGAGGGGGAAGCAGGCTCCCCGCTGAGCAGAGAACCTGATGCTGGGCTGATCCCAGGACCCTGAGATCATGACCTGAGCTGAAGGCAGAGGCTTAACCCACTGAGCCACTCAGGTGCCCCGCATGGGTTTTTAATTATGATTTTTCCCACTTACTATCCAGTCAACATGCTGTTGTGCTTTCTGAGTTATAGAAAGATACTAAAAACTTCCAATTTGAAGAAATCATCTTATTTATTTTCAATCATGTCAGAGATTTCTTCTATAATTGTACATAAGATTTATATAATATTATAATAATAATACAATAAAATATATAATGCAATAATATATAATGTAGTATATGCAATATAACATTTTACATCTATAATTTATGAATTTTGCAATTAGAGAACTAAACTAATACATAAGCCAATGTGTAGATCTACTTTCTTAAAAAGATCTCACTAGTTATTACATAGTTTTACTTAATGAAATAAAATCAACTATATAAGTATTTTGATGATTCAATATGACCTCTTAACTCCAAGAATTTCTCCATGTTCACAGCAAATAATTTATGAAGTTTTGCATAGCAAGAGCCTAGGTCAGTGATTTAAAAAACAATTAATCTCTTTCTAATAAGAGTAGACTCCAAATAACTCATGTTAATGAATTAACAACAGTGGTTATATGCTCAATTTATTAAAATGAAATCTCTATCTTTTCCTAGAAATAGTTTTTTATACATAATTATCATCTATTTCATGTCCCATAAATATAACCTCCATTAAATTTTTCCCAGTCATGGAATAATCTTAAGAAAATGCCTGCAAACTTGGTAGCCTAGAGAGTTGTTCCTGTAATGGTGTGTTGCTGTGATTATGTTAACAAACTTGATAAAATATGTTTCACAACTTGTTATTAAAATATTTTTATTAAAATTAGTGATTATTTTTCAGTGTATTTTTTCCACTATGGAAACTACAAACCCACCCTCTCACAGTATAAATTTGATTGAAGTGGGGGAAATGCTCACCATAAAAAGACAAATGTAAATAAACTTGAGGTTTTGTAGAAAAGAAACCACAGTGGCTGGAGGAAAGAAAATATGTTTTAGCAGTTTACAAATAATAATGAAATGGATATGCCACTACCAATTATATTAATAATGTATAATTTCCCAAACTTAACAGACAACAAAAAATTAAGAGTTCTGCAGAGAACTCTAATCTTTTACTTAATATGAACATTTATATTTGAAATCTAATCAAATCAAGTTTAGTGAATGATGAATCAATGTTCAAATGATTGGCATGGTATCTAAAGAGTAACTCACTATGGCCTCATCAGTTGCACCATAGAATTTTTCAAGACTCATTTTAATTCACGAAGTTTTATAGGCTTTACTGTTGTGGTCCTCAATATCAGGTATTAAAGGGTTGTGAATTCTACATTTTACTTTTAATTTTATTGAATGTCAGTGCTGTATTCAAGCCTTAGAATGTGGTTAATTGTGTTTTTGAATGAAACATATTGTGACTTAAAATTACAATTGATTAATACATAAAGTATTGAATTCAGAGAGCAATTTTAAATATAATAAATGATTATTAAAGCATTTGAGAAGACATTAAACATATAAAGTATTTTAAAATGCAATCTTATTTTATAGTATGAATTTTAACACGTGATGGAAAGATCTATTTTGATATAAATTACATGTTCAAAAATTTTTTCCATTTGTAGGGTATTTGGATCATAAATATTTTATTTATTTTATTTTTTAAAATATTTTATTATCTATTATTTATTTGAGAGAGAGAGCAAAAGAGCACAAGCAGGGGGAGCAGCAGAAGGGAAGGAAGAAGCAGGCTCCCCGCCAAGCAGGGAGCCCAATGCAGGACTTGATTCCAGGACCCTGGGATCATGACCTGAGCCGAAGGCAGATGCTTAACCATTTAAGCCACCCAGCCATACTGGATCATAAATATTTTAAAGATAAAGATCCTACTCCCTCTAGTCACTTATCATATATTTTTTCAGATGACTTGGGAGATTTACTATGTCTCAAGGCAGATGGTCCCTCCACTGGGTAAATGTGACTATGAGCAATATCTTCCCTATAATTGGCCAAGAGCCATGTCTTCCTAAGTCACACGTTAAACCCGCAACAATGACAAAGAATCATTCTATACTCTTTCTCTGTCTCATGACAGTGCTTCAAATACTTGAATACAGATGTCATGTCTCCACTAAGACCTTTTTTCCTCTGGGGAGAAGTTCTCTTAGGTTTTGTTCTTTTTTTCTCTCTCTCTCCTTTTCTTTTTCCCCATTGTGCCTCTTACAACATTTCCATCAATTCACCATTCTGGTTGCCCTTCACTGTACTCTTTTGTGTGTCAATTCCTCTTTTAAAATGTGACACTCAACTTAACACAATACTAGTTTATGTAGTTTGACTGGTGTGGAACACAAAGATGATAGTTTTATGCTCTGTTCTCTGTATTTTGATTAACACAGCCTGAGTTCATACAAATGATTTTAATACTAGTTTACACTGTTGGTTTATTTTAAGGTTCTGTTTAAATAATTGATAAGAGAATGATAAGCCACATGTTGATGGTGTTAGACAAGGTGAAGCAAGGATGGAGCTGTTATAGATTAGGCCTTCACAAAAATCAAAGGAGCAGAAAAAAATTGTCAGTGGCAGAAGCTAGACAAGAGATAGTAATAAAAAAGACACATACTGAAGAGGGGTAAGCCTTCTGGAAAGCCAACATTTGGGCTAATAATGAAGAACTAAGAAATCATCATGTACTGAAGAATCAGAATACATTCAAGACTTTTGTGAAAAGGATCATTCTTGGAGTAACTGGATGAGCCCAGTATTAATAATTAGTGTTTTAAACCTAAATTTGTAGTGTGAATTTCAGTATCATGTGTGAGTCCATTTTATTAATAAAGAAAATTTGACAGATGTTAATATATTAATATAAGATCACTGATGGTGATTTTTAAATTACCACAACCACTTTGGGTAGCAATTTAGTCATTGGTACTAATGTTGAAGATGCACAAATTTGAACCTCAAAGTTCTTAGTGTCCATTCAAGATTTCTCTCAAACATGAAAACAAGGAGATGTATTAAAGCATGTTGCATTATAATGGGGAAAAAAAGCTAAAACAATCTTTCTCAGTAGGGGAATAAACAATAGATTATTAATTGGGGTTAAAATGACTATACTGGATCTTTATATATCTACATTGTAAATATAGAAAAAATGTTAACCAAAACATGGTAGAAATACTACCAAATATATCCATAACCCAAATAAGTACTCTTTGTTAAAGAGCATCAGATTGCAAAACAATAACAATAAAAATAAAATGTAAATGGGAAGAATGAGAGAGGACATCCCTGTTTTGTTTCTCACCTTAGAGAAAAATCCCACTTGTTGAAGATTTTTATGAAGAATGGATGCTGTTCTTTGTAAAATGCTTTTCCTGCATCTATTGAGAGGATCACATCATTGTTCTTATCCTTTGTTTTATTAATGTTGTGGTTTATATTGATGATTTGTGATTTGTGAATATTGAACCACTTCAAGAGTAAATCCCACTTGATTTTGGTAAATAATTCTTTTAATGTACTGTTGTTTCAGTTTGCTAGTATCTTGTTGAAAATTTTGAACACACCAAAAAATTTCTAGAACTGATACATGGATTCAGTGGAGTCACAGTATATAAAATCAATGCACAGAAATCTGTTGCATTTCTTTACACCAGTAATGCAGCAAAGAAAGAGAAATCAAGGAATTGATCTTATTTACAATTGCACCAAAGACCATAAGATACCTAGGAATAAACTTAACCAAAAATATAAAAGACCTGTACTTTGAAAACTATAGAACACATATGAGTGAAATTGAAGATGACACAAAGAAATGGAAACACATTCTATGCTCATGGATTGGAAGAAAAAATATTGTTAAAATGTCATACTACCCAAAGCAAACTACACATTTAAAGCAATCCCTATCAAAATACTAGGGAATTGAGGCACCTGGATGGCTCGGTCATTAAGTGTCTGCCTTCAGGTCATCACCCCAGCATCCTGGAACCTAGATCTGTATTGGGCTCCCTGCTCACTGGGGAGTCTGCTTCTCCATCTCCAGCTCCTTCCTGATTGTGTTCCCTCTCTCTCTGTTTCTCCCTGTCAAATAAATAATCTTAAAAATATACCACCAGCATTTTTCACAGAGCTGGGACAAAGAATCCCAAAATTTGTATGGAACCACAAAAGACCCAGAATAGCCAAGTCAAACTAGAAAAAGAAAAGCAAAACTGGAAATATCACAATTCCAGAATTCAAGCTATCTTACAAAACTGTAGTCATCAAGGCAGTATGGTACTGGCACAAAAATAGACACATAGATCAATGGAATAGAATAGAAAGCCCAGGGATGGACCCACAACTATATGGTCAACTCATCTTTGACAAAGCAGGAAAGAATATCCAGTGGTAAAAAGACAGTCTCTTCAAAAAACTGTGTTGGCAAAACTGGACAGCAACATGCAGAAGAATGAAACTGGACCACTTTCTTACACCATACACAAAAATATATTAAAAAAGGATGAGTGACCTAAGTGTGAGAAAGGAAACCATAGAAATCCCAAAAGGGAATAGAGGCAGCAATCTCTTTGACATTGGGCAGAGCAACTTCCCACTAGACACACCTCCAGGATCAAGGGAAACTGAGGCAAAAATGAACTATTCAGACTTTATCAAGACAAAAATATCCTGCACAGAGAAAGAAACTATCAACAAAACTAAAAGGCAACTTTCAGAATGGGAGAAGATATTTGCAAATGATATATCTGATAAGGGGTTAGTACCCAAAAATCTATAAAGAACTTATCAAACTCAACACCCCAAAAACAAATAACCCAGTTAAGAAATGGGCAGAAGACATGAATAGACACTTTCCCAAAGAAGACATCCAGATGGCTAACAAGACACATGAAAAAATGCTCAACATCCCTCAGCATCCCGGAAATACTAATTGAAACCATGATGAGATACAACTCACACCTGTCAGAATGGCTAAAATGGACAATACAGGAAAAACAGATGTTTTTGCAGATGCTGAGAAGGGGGAACCCTCTTACACTGTTGGTGTGAATGCAAATTGGCACAGTCACTCTGGAAAACAGTACAGAGTTTCCACAAAGAGTTACAAATAGAACTACTACTAGGTATTTACCCCAAAAATACAAAAATGCAGATTCAAAGGGGCACATGCACCCCAGTGTTTATAGCAGCAGTATCAACAATAGTCAGACTACAGAAGGATCCCAAATGTCCATTGACTGATGGATGGATGGATAAAGAAAATATAGTGTGTGTGTATATATATATATATATATATATATATATATATACATACACATATATATATATATAATGGAATATTACTCAACTAACAAAAGAACGAAATCTCGCCATTTGCAATGATGTGGATAGAGCTAGAGTACTATGCTAAGTGAAATAAGTCAGTCAGAAAAAGACAAATACCGTATGATTACACTCCTATGTGGAATTTAAGAAACAAAGCAGATGAATATAGGGGAAGGAAGAAAAAATGAAACAAGAGAGGAAGGCAAACCATACCTATAGAAAACAAACTGACTGTTGCTGGAGAGGAGGTGGGTGGGGAATGGGCTAAGTGGGTAATGGGCATTAAGGAGGGCACTTGTGATGAGCACTGGGTGTTACATGTAAGTGATAAATCACTAAATTCTACTCCTGATTCCAATTTTATACTCTATGTTAACTAACTAGAATTTAAATAAAAAGTTGAAACAAAGAAAATCTAAATGGGAAGAAAACATATACTAATAAATGATAAAAACAAAAAAGAGTGGAGTTTTAATAGTATCAGAAGAAATATACTGAAAATTTAAAACAACAAGGACAAAAAGAGCCACTATATATTGATGAGAAACAATCTACCGAAAATACATAATAATTCTTAATGAATGGGTAACACATGACAAAAGAGCTGCAAAAAAAAGTAAAAATGAAATCATTAAGAGAAATTAAGATAATCATATATCAGAGCAGTTTTAAAACATCTATCTCAGTAATTGAACCACTGAGCAAAAACAACAAAACAAAACAAAAAAAAGAAAAATAAAGAAATGAAATAAGAAAACAATGATGAATGATTAATACAATAATACAGGACATTAGAACAATGAATTCTTTTAAATGTGCATATATAGAATCCTCCAACCAATGACATTTTCCTAGATATCTATGAGCAAAACCAACTATGTAGTGGACCATAAAGAAAGTAATAAATACCAAAGAATGAGTAACATACATATAATTTTCTTTACATATAAATAAGTAAAATTAGAAATCAATGTAAGTCAAATTATAAAATGTGATTTTGGAAATTTAAAGGAAATTCCACTAAATAATTTTAAAAATTAATGAAGAAATAATAATGCCAATTAGAAAATATTTAGAACTCAACAATCTGTAGAGTAGGTTAGGGCTGGTGGATAGGAAGACTCAGTATGGTCACTTGTTCCCTAATTAATATCTAACTTCAACAAGTTGAGTGTCTTTTCCTAAAACTTTATAAGTGGTTTACAAAATTCATATAGAAAATAAAAGACCACCAGTGTCAATGCAATTTTGAAGATGTAAAGGCTTATTTGCCCTCTAATATCAATTGTTAATAAATAAACTTGTTTATATATGGAATAGGAAGAAAAATGCTCAAAAACAGCACATTGTAAAAATTGGAAATTTGCATATGGTGGAGACACTGTTTATTATCACTTATAGATGAAAAAAAATAGGCATAGAGAGGTTGAGAAACTTGCTCAAGATTCTATAGTAAGCAAACAGCTCAGACTGATTTGACCCCAGACTTTCTGATATGAGGATTTGAGATCTTGATCTCTATGCTGCTGAAAGAGAAAAGGGAGTATATGACATAAGAAACATTGGGTAGTTATTGGTCCTGATCATTTCTCGTGTTCTGTCTTCCAGTGCACTTGATAGATTGCCCTTCTCCATTGATTTTGCAGTTAGGCATGGTAATGAGAATTGCTTTAGAAAACAAAATGGGAGATTAAATCAGGTATCTCACTTCCACACAGAGGGTTAAGATTTGGTGCCTGTTTTGGATTTGCTGCATTTCTTTCCCATTGCTGTGATGATCGGGTCTTTGAGTGAATTTGCTGAACCATGCTGTTCATGCAATTTGAGCAAAAAATACATTTTTGTTAAGTGAACCCACTGAATTTGGCAGCATAATCCAGCCTATCCTGGCAAATAAAATAATTATAGGGGGAGGGAGAGCAAAAGATGGTAGGATTGAGATATATGATTCTATCTCTTTACCTAAGTTAAATCATGAGATTTATTTTTATTTCTCTCAATGCCACACTTCATCACACAGACCAAAGTTAATCCAATAGAAGAATTTGTTCAACCTAAAATGCTAGGAAGTAATAAATTAGTCTCCCAGATTTAAAATGTCACAGAGAGAGGCTGGCTTAATGGTTAAAGCTCTGTATGGTTAAACTCATGTTTCAATTTATTCTTTCATAAGAGAGACCTTGAATATTTAAGAGCCAAATCAGAAGGGTATCAAATGGTGTTGGTGTAATTCTTCTCAGTTCTTCTGAAAAGCCATACCAGAGGGTGATGCTGTCATACTGCATTTAGGTGCTCTCCTGGGAAGAGGATAAATGAAGTGTTTAATTCCTGCGTATGATTCAGAACCATAAAGCCAAATCCCAATCTGTGTTTAGAGAGTCAACTGTCAGGATAATTTCTGGCAAGAGTCCTTCTTTCTTTTCTTTTAATATCAAAAGTGTATGAACTATTCAGATTAGCTGCCTGGCTTGATGCGAATCACCAGAAAATTGCTTAAATGTCTACTATTCCACGTGTGAGCAATTTGTATTTCTTATTCATAGAACTTAGTAAATTAGGTTGGTGATTTCTCTTATTATCAAAAGCCATAGCTTTGCCATATATGTAAAGTGTTAACTTGCATTTAGTAAAAGGAAGGGAATATTTTAGGGCAGTGCATGGAAAGACATAAAAATATAAGCTAATGTAAGTACTAAGAAAAATAATTTCAATGAATTTTTTTTTCAAAGTTAAAAATGAAAGTCCTCTCGAGAGTACTTTTAAAATACTTATGCATTCATTCATTTAAAAAATGATGATGTAGGTATTATTCTGCAAATGTTTGGTAGAATTCCCCTGGGAATCCGTCTGGCCCTGGGCTCTTGATTTTCTGGGGAGGTTTTGGATTACTGCTTCAATTTCATTATTGGTTATGTGTCTATTCAGATTGTCAATTTCTTCCTGTTTCAGTCTTGGTAATTTATAGGTTTCCAAGCAGGCATCCATTTCTCCCAACTTGCTTAATTTATTGCTACATAGTTGCTGATAATAATTTCTAATAAGTGTGTCTATTATCTTGGTGTTAGTCATGATCTCTCCCCTTTCATTCACAATTTTATTAATTTGGGTTTTTTTTTTTTTATAAATCTGGCCAGAGGTTTATTAATCTTGTTAATTCTTTCAAAGAACCAGCTTCTAGTATGTTGATCTGCTCTACTGTTTTTCTGGTTTCTGTTTCCTTGATCTCTGCTCTAATCTTTATTATTTCTCTTTTCCTTCTTGGTTTAAATTTTGTTTGCTGCTCTTTCTCCAGTTCCTTAAGGTATAACATTTGCTTGTGCATTAGGGATTTTTCCACTTTTTTGAGTGAGGCTTGGATGGCTATATATTTCCCCCTTAGGACCACCTTAGGACCACCTTTGCATTATCTCATAGGTTTTGGACTGCTGTGTTTTTGTTCTCTTTGGTTTCCATGAATTGTTTGAGTTCTTCTTTATGTTCCTTGTTGACCCAACTTCTTTAGCAGGATGGTGTTTGAATTCCTTCCAAATTTTTTCTTGCAATTGAGTTCCAGTTTCAAAGCATTGAGGTCTGAAAATATGTAGGGTATAATCTCAGTTTTTTTTTATATCAGTTGAGACCTGGTTTGTGGCCAAGTATGTAGTCTGGAGAAAGTTCTGTGTGCATTCAAGAAGAATAAGTATTCTGTTGTTTTAGGGTGGAATGTTCTGTATATATCTGTTTCAAAAAATAGAAACAGAAGGAAAACTTTCAAACTCCTTCTATGAGGCCAGCATTGCGTTGATCCCAAAACCAGGCAAAGACCTCAACAAAAAGGATAATTACAGACCAATAACACTGATGAATATGGATGTCAAAATTCTCAACAAGATCCTAGTGAATAGGATCCAACAGTACATTAAAAGGATTATCCATCACGACCAGGTGGGATTTACTCCTGGGGTGCAAGGTTGGTTCAACATTCACAAATCAATCAATGTGACAGAACACATTAATAAAAGAAAAGAACCATATGATCCTCTCAATTGATGAAGAAAAAGAATTTGACAAAATACAGCATACTTTCCTGATTAAAACTCCTCAGAGTGCAAGGATAGAGGGAACATTCCTCAATCTCATAAACACCATCTATGAAAAGCCCAGAGTGAATATTGTTCTCAATGGAGAAAAGCTGAGAGGTTTCCCTTAAAATCAGGAACATGACAAGGATGCCCACTATTGCCACTATTGTTCAACATAGTACTAGAAGTCCTAGCATCAACAAGCAGAAAACAAAAGGAAATAAAAGGTATTCAAATTGGTAAAGAAGTCAAACTCTCCCTCTTCCCAGATGACATGATACTTTATGTGGAAAACCCAAAAGACTCTACCCCCAAATTACTATAACTCATACAGAAATTCAGTAATTTGGAAGGATACAAAATCAATGCATAGGAATTTGTTGCTTTTCTCTACACTAACAATGTAACTGTAGAAAGAGAAATTAGGGAGTCATTTCCATTTACAATAGCACCAAAAACCATAAGATACCTAGGAATAAAACTAACCAAAGAGGTAAAGGATCTATAATCTAGAAACTACAGAACACTTATGAAAGAAATTGAAGAAGACACCAAAAGATGGAAAAATCTTCTATGCTCATGAATTGGAAGAATAAATATTGTTAAAATATCTATGCTTCCCAGAACAATCTATACTTTTGATGCTAACCCTATCAAAATACCATTGACATTTTTCAAAGTCCTGGAACAAACAATCTTGAAATTTGTATGGAAACAGAAAAGACCCAGAGTTGCCAAGGAAATGTTGAAAAAAGAAAAACAAAGCTGGGGGCATCACGTTGCTTGATTTCATACTATATTACAAAGCTGTGATCACAATGACAGCATGGTATTGGCACAAAAACAGACACACAGATCAATGGAACAGAATAGAGAGTCCATAGTCAACTAATCTTTGACAAGTCAGGAAAAAATATCCAGTGAAAAAAAGATAGTCTCTTCAATAAATGGTGCTGGGAAAATTGGACAGCTATATACAGAAGAATGAAACTCAACCACTCTCTTACACCATACACAAAGATAAACTCTAAATGGATGAAGGACCTCAATGTGAGATAGGAATCCATCACCGATTTCCCTTAATTACAGTAAGTCAACTCCTTAAGAACAATAAAAACCAGTTTAAGGCAAGGATCTATAAAAACATCATTGCTATTAGATAATGGGAAATACTAAATAATAGATATTATTTTAAAATAGTGCATGTTATTTGATTTAGAAATAATAGATACTATCATTATCTATTAAAAACATTACTAAGTGTACGCTAAGTACTATCTAGGTACTGCACTAAAATACGGAAGACAACAAAAGAATGGGAGAGCCTAGTGTCCTCTTTAAAGTAGTTTAAATCTGTGTGTCCTTCACAGTTTAACTGAAGTGAATTTGATTTCTTTCATCCCTTTGCGGAATTAGTCTTCTTAGAAAGAAAAAAAATGTTATAATAGAGGAGAATTAGAATTTCAGATTGGAGTGGGAAACACAATGCAGGAAGTTGGGGCTAGTTTAGGGCTGGCTCAGGCAATGTACAAGGAAGCAGGGGTCTAGGAAAATGGGTTTGAAGAGGTAAAGATGAAGTCCTTAAATGAACAGAACAAATGATCAAAATCACAGTTCTCTGTTTTCAAAATTCTACTTCTGTTTATCCTAGGCAAAGTTGATCTTTCCCCTTTTTCATTCTCTTGTACATTTTAATGTCACTGATCCTGGGATACAGAACTTGCATTAGTAAAATCTGACTGGAGAACCACAATTTATTACATTGATTATTTGGGAAGTATACTCTAGCTTCCAGACAACCATGACTATTGACTGCCCATATACTATTTAGAGAGAAACTAAACACTATGTAGAACAAGCTATAAATCCATGCCATATTATTTAACAAACAGATATTTCTTCAACAGTAACAACAACAACAACAAAGAATATAAGAAATGATAACATGCACTGTGAAAGTATGAAGGAGTTAGATTCTCTCTAATTTAGAAAATATTGGGGTGCCTGGGTGGCTCAGTTGTTAAGTGTCTGCCTTCGGCTTTGATCATGATCCCAGGGTCCTGGGATGGAGCCCTGCATAGGGCTCCCTGCTCCGCAGGAAGCCTATTCTCCCTCTCCCACTCCCCCTGCTTGTGTTCCCTTTCTCACTGTCTCTCTCTGTCAAATAAATAAGTAAATAAATAAAATCTTTAAGAATAATAATTAAGAAAATAAAATATCATAATATATATTATGTGACCGAGGTCTCAAGTGATAGAATGTGCCAGTTTCAGAGGAACCATTAGTGGTTGGGGAGTGCATATGACCATCATGTCACCCACCATACTGAAGTTCATTTAGAACAAAAGCGTTTGGATAAATAAGCTGTAGAAGTTAAGGATAACTTTACTAGATGCCTTTATATTGGAACATGTAGTTTCTAATTCATATGTCAGGAAATGTGATGGTTTTGTCAGATTTTACATGTAATTAATGCAGCAGTATAGCAGAAGTTGGGAAAAAGGAAAGAGGTAGACTTTTTTTTTTGTCTATATATCTCCCAGTCAGCAAGGAGTGCCCATCAAGACAGGGAACCAGGGGCACCTGAGCGGCTCAGTGGGTTAAAGCCTCTGCCTTCGGCTCAGGTCATGATCCCAGAGTCTTGGGATCGAGCCCCGCATCGGGATCTCTGCTTGGCGTTGAGCCTGCTTCCCCTCTCTCTCTCTGCCTGCCTCGTGATCTCTGTCTGTCATATAAATAAATAAAATCTTAAAAAAAAAAAAGACAGGGAACCATAAGGGTACATCACAGTGATCTACCCACTTTTCTTTTCCTTTTTACTTCCTCCCATCTTATCCTATTGCCTTGGCTAAGATCCAGGACAGAAATGAAATTCCTAGATGGTTTTACACCCAGAAACAAATATTACCTAAAAACATATCTTAGAGATGACCTTTTGAGGGTGAACCTACTTTAACTGATTTGATTACTCTTATCACCAAAGAAAGAGACTTGTTTTTCCTACTCTGACATTCACCATTAGATAAATCAGCACCTAGCCCAATCTGGGCTTGCTGTTCCAGGTCCCTCTTTTCAAACAGAACATAGAAAAGGTTAAGTTGTGAACCACATTTTTTAAAAAATGTGTTTTTTTAAATTTTTAAAAAATATTTTTGTTTGTTTGTTTGTTTGTTTTTTAAGATTTTATTTATTTGACAGAGATCACAAGTAGGCAGAGAGGCAGGCAGAGAGAGAGGAGGAAGCAGGCCTCCTGCTGAGCAGAGAGCCTGATGTGGGGCTCCATCCCAGGACCCTGGGATCATGACCTGAGCTGAAGGCAGAGGCTTTAACCCACTGAGCCACCCATGCACCCCTAAAAATGTGTTTTAACACAAACATTACCTAGGATGTTTAAGCCATATTAGTAACAAATGACTACATCATATGCCCTTGTCAGGGCAGGAAACAGCTTACTCTGTGGACCACAGGTTTAATTACATGAGGAATTACATCAGGAGCCTTCAAAATGTCAAAATAGTTTAAGAAACTGCCCTGCTCAAATGCCATTTCAAGACTAATGGGGATAATTATGTTAGACGCCCACAGTTCATACAATATAACAATAGCTTCCATGAACAAGAAAAAGAGAAGCCCATTTAGAATTATTACCTTTCTTCTGAATGTGACACTTTCAGCCTGCAAATATTTGCATCATTGCTTGAGATTTGATCTGCACAGGAAACATATCCATTGTTTTCAATTCGGTTGAATTGGATTAATATGTGCTATATCTTACACCAGAAGGGCCTTTTTGATTGTCATAGGGAGTGTTGTTAGAACACAGCCTTAACTCAGAAGTGACTCTTGACATTACTTTGGTGGTAACTACCAACTCATATTGGCAGAATAGCAAACTATTCCTACTCACGATCTGTCAGCTTCTTCTGAAGTCACTTAACTCAGGCTCTGTGTGACAGAACTTAATATTAGAGGCATTGACCTTCAGCAATTTTGTCTGAACGTGGTTGACAGGTATAATGGTCATAGGAAATTCAGATAATTGGGTCAAAAAAATGAGTTTCACTGTACAGCAATATACTCTACCCTCTGGTTTCACTGTTGGTGGGTTAGATATACATTTTGTTGGCTTTTTAGTCATTCTGTTGTCCCTATATATTATAGGAATACTTGTCCAAAATCCCTCAGTGACTGAGGGATGACTCTTTCATATTTATTATTTTCTTTTAAAAGGAAGCTAACGTATGCACAGCAGAAGTCCCAGGAGGAAATTTTCTTTTTTTGCAAATGACAATTACATAACAAATAAGAAGAGCCTTTTACTTCAGAGAGAGAACTACTCTTGAAGCACATATGATAGTGAAACTTTTGGAAAATCATCACGGTATTCTTAGAAATATTTAACGAGATTTTGCACCTTTTTTTTAACAATTTATGAGTATTCGTCATTGAGTAGTGGAGAAATAATTCTCATCATTGTATGGTTTTACAGTCCTCAATCCACTTAAAGAGCTGGATTACTCTCTCTCTCTCTTTAGATATATAGTATTCCCAGTGATTTACTTACATATATCTTATGATATTTAATAAATTAATTATATGTAACCATATAATGAGCTTCTGTTAAATATATAAGCTCACGTATTGCTTAACAGTTAAGAGGTAAACATTGTATCTCTGCCACATCCTAGTTGTATGGTCTTGGAAATATTAATTAGTAAATTTAAGCTTGTTTCCTTACATACAAAATGGGAAAAATTGGTTCTTACACCACTGCATTACTGCGAGGATTAAATGAGTTCATGTTTGTTAGCAGGAAGTACCATGCCTGTCCCACAGCAACTATGTATGACTTTGCTGCTGCTACTCCTGCTGGTGGTGATGCTACTGTATGTAAGATGTTTACTCTTCCGGATTTCAGCTTCAAGGCTAAGAAATCTGTAAATTAAGTACATCAAGACCTAATGTACTGGTCTAAGCACATTGAGAAATTTAGGTTTGATTTTCAGAGTTTTGAGGAATATAAGCTCTCTTTAGTCAGAATTAATCCTTCACCAGTATGTGAGGTCATGAGAACTATTTTTGAAGATTCAGAGTGTGTTTTTCTGGGTCCTTGTAGCTTTGAAGAGTTCTGTTCCTTTCGGAGGCTTCTTTATGTAAGCTTCCTGTTTCTTATACACTGAATGTTGAGTATTTTGTCTGTTACAATTCCCAAGAGTGGAATGGCAGGGAATGGGAGAAATTGAGATATCAATTATAGTGCTTCCAATAAATACCTGCATTTTTCTGCTATGAGTGATTGAGTCTTATTAAACATCACGTTCTTATAAATACAGATAATAACATTTCAAGAATTATTTTTAAGTGTTTTAATCATCAGCCTCCGGATTCTGGGTATGAACATAGGCTCTACTCTTTTTTGGTGGTATGGGAATTGGTAAGCTAGTTGAACTCTCTAATCATCATTTCCTCCTGCTATTAACTGGGATAGTAAACATACCTACTTCATTTCTTCATAAGTTTTTTTAAAGTTATTATTTATTTATTTATTTGTCAGAGAGGGAGAGAGAGTGAGCACAAGCAGGGGGAGCAGCAGGCAGAGGAAGAAGCAGGCTCCCCGCTGAGCAAGGAGCCAGGTGTGGGACTTGATCCCAGGACCCTGGGATTATGACCTGAGCTGAAGGCAGACCCTTAACCAACAGAGCAACCCAGTCATCCCACCTCATAAGGTTTTTTTGATGATTAGATAAAACAGGTGAAAGATTTTAGAAAATGACCTCACAAAGATACATGTTCAATAAACAGTATGTATTCTAAATAAGTAGCAGAAAACTCAGCTGGAAATAATTGATCTTCTTCCTTTCTTTTTCCACTTTTTAAAAAAGGCATATGCTTTGGGAATTTTAAATCTAGATTGATGAAATCAGATCCTCCAATGGTCAAGACATTCCTAGGCGATCCCTCAAATTAGGGCCAGAGACAGTTGATGATTTTATATGTATGTGAACACAGCCCTGGTTAGAAACACTGGACAATATGCATATAAAAATATATTTTTTATTGTGTCCTGTGTCCTTTTCTATGAAAAGATATTTTCTGTAATTATTGGTATCATGCTTGCTGAATGAAATCCTAAAGTTATTTATCAACAGAATTCCTTTTCATTTTTTTCTAACCCTTATACACACATTTCTGACAAATGAATGGAGGGTGGGTTTTTTTTTTAAACTTTATTTTTTTTCTCCTTTTTTTGGTGTTAATGAGACTTTTCGGATGATGCAGAGTTGATTCTATAACACCAGTGTTAGGAAGTAACCTATAAAGAAAAAACAAACAGGTTTATCTTAAGTAGATGTTTTTTCTCTTTCTGTATATATGGGCAAAGGAATATTTTAATTGCGCATATCAACTTGCTAATTGAAGGAATAAAAGCTTTATTCAAGCTTGGTTAAAACGTAAACAGGCTAAATGTTGCACAGCAAATCAGTTACCCAAAACAGGAGTTATGGCCCCTTTCTGTGACAAGTATGAAGAGGGTCCATGCTGCTGAACTGATTGAGAAGAATGAACTTACCTTTTCAGTTGGCCCTGTGACATCTCTAAATATTGAAGTAAGGCTTCTGGAAGATTACAACATGTTGCAAACCTAACCTCTCAAAATAATTTCAGTTGAGGTTTGAGTTGCTCAAAGTATATGTTCATTTTGGGTAAGAAATCAAATCTATAATGCCAATTAATTTATCATATAATTTCAAGTATCTAATTTCAAATTTATATTGTTTGACATTTCTCACTACTGAAAAAAGAAACAAGTTATACAAGCACATTAGATTGTTTTATTATTACATTCAGTAAAATGAATGTATAATTAGTGGTTTAGCATCATTAACTCCTATCATTAGAGGCATGATACAGTCTTCTGGAATCTCAAGGTAATAGTTAATTTGAAGTAAGAGTTAGAACTATGCACTCACAGATAAATTCATGCACCCTTTTGATTTGAACACATTTATTTTTCAGCAGCTGTTTCATTGAACAAAACACAGCATCTATCCAGTGTTTTGGTCATTTTCTTATTTGATCTCAGATCCTCACTCAGCCCTTACCTGCCTGCTCTCCATTGCAGAGAATTATTATTTCCCATAATCATCTGCCTTTTGGCTTTTAGAAAGTTTCAGCCAATGAGAACCTCTGGCAGAAGACAAAGTTGGCGGGTGAGGAATGACAGCATATTTCTCTCCCTTTCTTTCTCTGTGAGAGCTGCATCTTCTCCTTCCTTATCTTCCGCCAAACAGCTTTACTCTCTGTGATCTCAGCTCCAACCAGGAAAGCTCAATGTATTTTCAGTTTCCACAAGATGACAGCTAGATAACTAGCTCTGGGGATCTAGTTATGTAATTTCTTCTTTGTCCCTCTAGCCCTACAGATGGAGACCTGCTTTTTCTTATCTTTCTGTCATCTCATTGTCCTTAATTTGGCTTCTCTGTACCTCTACCACCTGTGTAGCCAATGTCCTGTATCTGGAAAACCTGGAGAGGATGTATTTTTTTACTGAGTCCTAACTAGTACATTTAAATTTAAAGAAAATATGTCTGTCTCCCATCCCCAAGGAACTTAATTTCTTCTTTCTGAAACCTTCTGGAATTTAGTCATTACAGATCAATTCCATCATAGAGCTTGTCAGAACTTACTGCAGGAGAAGCAAGGCTTAGAAGCATATGTTATTGGTTATCTCACCTGGACCACAACAATATGCAAATTATACATAAAAAAAGAGGATGGATACCAAAGCAGATCGCATAGGGGTCATATAGCAAATCAAATAATATGTAAAATACCTGAAATTACACAGAGTAGGTTATTAGATCATAATGGTATTAGAGTAGAAGTCACTAACAGAAGGATAATAGGAAAATGTCTAAATACCTGGAAACTAAACAAATACTCCTAAGTAACTCATGGGTAAAGAAGATGTCTTGAGGAAAATCAGAAAATGTTTTCAGCTATACCAAACTGAAAACAGAATAAAACGGTCCCTCCTTTATCCATTGGGAAAACTGTTGACTCCCAGGGGATGCCTGAAACCATAGATAGTACCAAACCCTATATATACCCAAGTTTTTTCCTATATATACATAGCTATGATAAAGTTTAATTTATAAATTAGGCACAGTAAGGGATTAACAACAATAACTAATAATAAAAGAGTAAGTATAACAACAGATTGTATTAAAAGTTATGTGAATATTGTCTCTCTCCCTCAAAATATTGTACTCACTCTTCTTGTAATGACATAAGATGATATAATTTGATATAAAGCCTACATGATGAGATAGAGTGGAGTGAATGATGTAGCTGCTGGGACGTAGTATTAGGCTTCCATTGATCTGATGATGATATGTAAGAAAGACCATCTGCTTCCAACCTACAGTTGAATTACCTGAAGGTAATTAAAACAACAGAAAGCAAACCCACAAATAGGGGAGACTCCTGTATATCAAAATTTGTGGTATTCAGCTGAAGTAGGGATTACATGGAAATTTACAGCATCAAATACATATTAGAAGATATCTCTCAGGGGCGCCTGGGTGGCTCAGTGGGTTAAAGCCTCTGCCTTCAGCTCAGGTCATGATCCCAGGGTCCTGGGATCAAGCCCCGCATCGGTGTCTCTGCTCCGCAGGGAACCTGCTTCCCTTCCTCTCTCTCTGCCTGCCTGTCTCTCTACTTGTGATCTCTGTCTGTCAAATAAATAAATAAAATATTTTTAAAAAAGAAGATATCTCTCAAATCATGAATCTAAACTTTCACCTTAAGCAACTGTTAAAAATAAAACACTCAAATCAAGAAGAAAAAAAATCAGGAAAGAGGGGGGCCTGGGTGGCTCAGTGGGTTAAGCCTCTGCCTTCATCTCAGGTCATGATCTCAGGGTCCTGGGGTCAAGTCCCACATCTGGCTCTCTGCTCAGCAGGGAGCCTGCTTCCCCCCCCCACCTGCCTCTCTGCCTACTTGTGATCTCTGTCGAATAAATAAATAAAATAAACAAAAACAGTTAAAAAAATTAGGAAAGAAATAATAAAACTGAAAATAGAAAACTAATAGAGAAGAAACAAACCAAGGGTTGCCAATAAAAATTTTTATTTTCCAAAAAGTCAATAAAATTAGTATACCTTTAGCAAGAATGACGGAGAATATAAAACAGAAGACAAAATTTACCAATTATCATGAATGATAGAAGAGATACCACTATATATACCTTGCAAATATTGATAGGAAACCAATGTAATACTAAAAGTAACTCTGTGACTATAAATTTGACCATTTAAATGAAATGGACCAATTCTACAAAATGACAAACTAACAAAACTCACCCAAAATGAATTAAATGACCTTAATAGTCCTATAACTGTTAAAAAATTAAACACATTGTTAAAAACCTTTCCAAAAAAAATTTTCAAGGCCCAGATGTTACTTGTTTACCTTTATTTAAATTCTACTAAGTTAACAGACAGCACTATATTGGTTTCAGGAGTAGAATTTAGTGATTCATCACTTACATACCACACCCAGGGCTCATCATAACAAGTGGCCTCCTTAATACCCATCACCCATCTAGCCTATACCCCACCCACCTCCCCAACTGTTAGTTTGTTCTCTATAGGTAAGAGTCTCTTATGGTTTGCCTCCCTCTCTGTTTCATTTTTTCTTCCTTCCCCTATATTCATCTGCTTTTTTTCTTAAATTCCACATAGGAGTGTAATCATATGGTATTTGTCTTTTTCTGACTGACTTATTTCACTTAGCATATTACTCTAGCTCTATCCACATCATTGCAAATGGCGAGATTTCATTCTTTTGTTGGTTGAGTAATATTCCATTGTATATATATATATATATATATATATATATATATATACACATACTATATTTTCTCTCTCTCTCTCTCTTTTTTTTGGTCACTTATCAAAGGATACTATATTTTCTTTTTTAAAAATATTTTTAAAAATTTATTTATTTGACAGAGAGAAAGAGAGATCACAAGTAGGCAGAGAGGCAGGCAGAGAGAGAGAGAGAGAAAGAAGCAGGCTCCCTGCTGAGCAGAGAGCCCGATGCGGGGCTCGATTCCAGGACCCTGAGATCATGACCTGAGCCGAAGGCAGAGGCTTTGACCCACTGAGCCACCCAGGTGCCCTAAGGATACTATATTTTCTTTATCCATTCATCAGTCAATGGACATTTGGGATCCTTCTGTAGTTGACTATTGTTGGTACTGCTGCTAAACACTGGGGTGCATGTATCCCTTTGAATCTGCATTTTTGTGTCTTTGGGGTAAATACCTAGTAGTAGTGCAATAGCTGGATCCTACAGTAGTTCTATTTGTAACTCTTTGTGGAAACCCCTCTGTACTGTTTTCCAGAGTGACTGTGCCAATTTGCATTCACACCAACAGTGTAAGAGGGTTCCCCCTTCTCAGCATCTGCAAAAATATCTGTTTTTCCTGTGTTGTCCATTTTAGCCATTTTGACAGGTGTGAGTGGTATCCCATCATGGTCTTGATTTGTATTTCTGGGATGCTGAGTGAAGTCGAACATTTTTTTCATGTGTCTTGTTAGCCATCTGGATGTCTTCTTTGGGAAAGTGTCTATTCACGTCTTCTGCCTGTTTCTTAACTGGATTATTTGTTTTTGGGGTGTTGAGTTTGATAAGTTCTTTATAGATTTTTGGGTACTAACCCCTTATCAGATATGTCATTTACAAATATCTTCTCCCATTCTGAAAGTTACCTTTTAGTTTTGTTGATAGTTTCTTTCTCTGTGCAGGAGATTTTTGTCTTGATAAAGTCCCAATAGTTCATTTTTGCCTCAGTTTCCCTTGATCCTGGAGGTGTGTCTGGTAGGAAGTTGCTATGCCCGATGTCAAAGAGGTTGCTGCCTCTATTTCTTTTTAGGATTTCTATGGTTTCCTGTTTCACACTTAGGTCTTCATCCTTTTAGTATATGTGCTGCCGAAGCGAGCACGTCGTTCATCCTTTTTAATATATTTTTGTGTATGGTGTAAGAAAGTGGTTCAGTTTCATTCTTCTGCATGTTACTGTCCAGTTTTGCCAACATCGTTTTGTGAAGAGACTGTCTTTTTACCACTGGATATTCTTTCCTATTTTGTCAGAGATGAGTTGACTATATAGTTGTGGGTCCATTCCTGGGCTTTCTGTTCTGTTCCAGGGATTTATGTGTCTATTTTTGTGCCAGTACCATACTTCCTTGATGACTACAGTTTTGTAAGATGGCTTGAATTCTGGAATTGTGATGTTTCCAGCTTTGCTTTTATTTTTCTAGTTTGACTTGGCTATTCTGGTTTTTTTGTGGTTCCATATAAGTTTTAGGATTGTTTGTTCCAGCTCTGTGAAAAATGCTGGTGGTATTTTGATAGGGATTGCATTAAGTGTAGATTGCTTTGGGTAGTATAGACATTTTAACAATATTTGTTCTTCCAACCCATGAGCATGGAATGTTCTTTGATTTTTTTGTGTCATCTTCAGTTTCTCTCATAAGTGTTCTATAGTTTTCAAAGTACAGATCTTTAACCTCTTTGGTTAAGTTTACTCATAGGTATCTTGTTTTTTGGTGCAACTGCAAATGGGATAGATTTTCTCTATTTCTTTTTCTATTGCTTCTTTATTGGTGTGTAGAAATGCAACAAATATTTGTGTGTTGATCTTTTATCCTGCAGCTTTGCTGAACTCATGTATTAGTTCTAGCAATTTTTTCGTGGAGTCTTATGGGTAATCACGTCATCTGCAAATAGTAAAAATTTGACTTCTTTGCTGATTTGGATGCTGTTTATTTCTTTTTGTTATCTGATTATTGAGGCGAAGACCTTCAGTACTAGGTTAAATAATAATGGTAAGAATGGACATCCATGTCTTGTTCTTGACTGTAGGGGAAAAGCTGTCAGTTTTTGTCCCACTGAGGATATTAGTTGTGGGTCTTTCATATATAAGACCTAGATCATTTAATGGTGAACTCTACCAAACACTTTAAAGAAGAAATAATACCAAATCTACACAAACTCTTCCAGAAAATAGTACAGAAGGAGATACCTTTAAACTTAAGAAGCCAGGGTTACCCTGACTGATATCAAAATCACAGAAGTTCATTTACACAAGGGAGAAGAAAAATGAAATTATTCTTGTTAACCTAAAGTTACATTTTCATAGATAGTAGATGAACAAAGATGGGGGCAATTAAACTGTTGTTTTTATCTTTCAGTGTAGAGTTTAATTTCTTTTTTTTTAAAGATTTAAATTTTTATTTTTA
Source organism: Mellivora capensis (assembly GCA_004024625.1). Classification (NCBI taxonomy): domain Eukaryota; kingdom Metazoa; phylum Chordata; class Mammalia; order Carnivora; family Mustelidae; genus Mellivora; species Mellivora capensis. The sequence continues at coordinate 68,709 of PISX010004881.1, read as the reverse complement.
TTTGACAGAGAAAAAGAAATCACAAGTAGGCAGAAAGGCAGGTAGAGGGAGAAAAGGGAGCAGGCTCCCTGCTGAGCAGAGAGCCCCATGCAGGGCTTGATCCCAGGACCCTGAGACCATGACCTGAGCTGAAGGCAGAGGCTTCACCCACTGAGCCACCCAGGCACCCTTCAGTGTATAGTTTAATTTCTAAGTATTTTATATTTTCCTGTTATACTTCTGTTATGATTTTTAGTTAGGATTGGAATTAAATAAATCAATGTTATATATTTGACCTTGATAATTATGAAGTATATGTTTCAATGAATAATCCATTATTTTATTCTATAGATTGGCAAACAGCAAAATTAAAATAGAATGATCCAAGGCTATGCATCCTATAAATATAAGATCTAAGCATAAAGATCCAAGAATCTGCATCCTGTAAATATAATCCAGGATATTTGACAATTATTCAAGTGAAGTAGTATTTATTTCACCTCTTAATTGGACCATCTAGCTGCATCACCTCTCAGTGAACAACTTGTCATTTTACAAATTTTAATAAACTATTATGCTACATGTAAGCTGCTATGAGTTTTAGAGTCACAATCTAATGTCTTCATTAGTCAATTTCTACAGTTAGTTCTCAAGCTTCCACTTTTCTCAAAAGTGAAAAATTAAATTATTATATCAATAACTGGATTATATTTTCAAGGCATATTATCTTTTTGACTAAGTACCAAATCAATAGAATTTTCTCTTTTTTTTTTCTTCATTTCTCCTTAAGATGTTGTGAGTTCTTTTTTTTTCCCAAGATTTTTTTTTGTTTTGATTTGTCAATAATCTCTATGTGGGGCTCAAATTTATAACCCTGAGATCAAGGGCCACATGTTCCACTGACTGAGCCAGCCAGGAGCTCCAAGATGTTATGAGTTCTAAGAGGCTTATACATCTTAAGCACAAAGGATTCTTCTCTGTACAGGACTATCTGAGAATGTTGGGTTTTACTAAAATGGACAACCTCCAGTGGCTTTTGGTTATTTTGTATTCACTCAGGTGCATCTGCAGCTGACATATCTGCATTACCCTTTACTTTCCAGAGGTCCTATCTGTGTTGGTCATTTCCTCCTCCTCATATAAACCACATGTTTCCAATTCTTGTTGATATAATAAACATGAATATTCTCTCATAGAAGATCAGATAGTCAAGACACACTACATTTGCCTACTTAGGGCTTGCCAAAGTTAAAGTAGTGCTTCTGCTGTACCACGTGAAACAAGATTTTTCTATTAGACTTTATAGCTTTATGGTTTTTCTCCCAAAAAATAAATACTCTTTTCTCTCAGATCCCACAAAACTGTGATTTCTAATGACAATCCTGAGGCATAGTGCAGGGTTTGAGACCAAGGCCCGGACCTAGGGACATTAACCCTAAGGCTTCATTTGAATTTCTTTCTTTTATCACTTAATCAAAATGTTCTTTCTTTGTATGAGGCAAAATTAGTTTTCCACTTTCACACTTTTTCATTCTATGAAATAAATATTATTTTCTGAAACTTCAATATATTTACTTATCTGGAACTTAAATAATATATAATAATAACATTAATATTAATATATTATAGACTATAATATAAATTATATATATCTTTTTCAAAGGAGTTCTGCTTTAACTCTATAATGAGTTTCAAGAAACTATCCTTGAAGTCTAAGAAAGGGATTTACATCTGTCTTTGTCATATTAGCTCTCCCTGAATGTAGTATATACACATAGCTAACAATACTGCCTTAACTCTTGAAAAAGGATATTGGAATTACGTAATTGCAGAGATAGGAATGTTGAGGAACAACTCTGCTTAATATATGAAAATCTCATCTTGTTAAGCATCTGTAAAATAGCAATTTAATTTTTTCAAATTAGGCTTTAAAATAATACTTTAAAATAGGCTTTAACATAATACTTATGTGTCAAAATAATAACTAAATGGCTTTATTTTAATGGAAAATGGAAAGTTATTAGTGATACCTATTTGTATTGAAATGCATCTATATGCGTAGGTTAAAAAGGGATACTAAACACACAATATAAGCTGCTCTTACTTGAGAGTTTTAGGTAATTTTTCATTTCTTAGTCTTTGCTATCTGTGTTTTTAAAAATGTTGCTATGAAAACATGTTTTTACTTTAAATATTACTTTTTAGTATGTATTACTTAAATGTTATTTCAACAATATCATGCACCATATACTATTAAAATTAAAAGCATGTAAAACTGAAGTACAAACACCAAGGATGAACAAAATGCAATAAACATAAAAAAGATGATATATATAATAGCAAATAGGCCCATTATGTTAAAAAAAGGGCAGTCATATCTGAACATAAGGGAGTAGAGAGAGAATATAAATTTTATTAGAGTTTCAAACATATCTTTGATCTCCAAAAGAGATTTAAGCATGTGACTATAGACCACACTAATTCAATAATAAAGATCTGAAATTTTGAAATAAATAATGTTGACTTAAATTTCGTTATACTTCACTTAAGGACATTACCACAAATAAATAGTGCTTAGTCTAATAAAACAGTGATGGTTTTGCTCTTACTTATTCCTGCCAGCCCTAGTTAGAGCTATCCTCTTGCTTCACACATTGGAGCCATAATAGCAGTCTTTCTTTTACTTTTAGAGCAGAACACACACACATCAACACACATAGAACCACACACACACACACACACACACACACGCACACACAGTTTCTGTAATCTGGATTTCCCTTGCCCAATTTTCTACTAGCTAAATCTTATACATCCTTCAAGTCTCAAATAACATCTCACCCTTTGAGAAGCACCATTCTTGTTACACCTACAGTCTAAACCTGGCCCATTCTCCATTCATTAACATAAAACCATTTTTCCCTTACAACATTTTTCATATTTGTAGTTGTGAGTTTTATTAAAGATCCATTTTGTCTACTATAATTTTAATACCCATGAGTCTATGTTTGGATACTAAGGGCAAATTCAATGCCAACAGAGTATGAATAAATTATAAGAAGATGAATTATGTTAATCTTAAGTAATAAATATTATATTAAGATATGTATTAATACAATAACTGTGTCAATTGATATAAAGTACATCAAAGTGTCAATGAAGGAAAAGCAAAGCATATCATTAATCATAACTTCAAACAAAAAACCTTATTTTTATTTCTAAAGATTTTATTTATTTTAGATAGAGATAGAAAGAGTGTGAGTGGGAGGACAGACAGGGAGAGAGGAAGACAGGGAATCTCAAACAGGCTCCCCACTAAATGTGGAGCTGGACGTGAGGCTCCATCCCATGATCTGAGCCAAAACAAAGAGTTGGACACTTAACCTACTGAGCCACCCAGGCATCCCAAACAAAAAATGTTTTTCACAAGAATTCAAATTTAATACTCATTTGTAATTGAAAACCATGCACACACACACACACACACACACACACACCTGGAAGGCATAGTTTAATTCTTGAACATTAGAAAGATGATTAGATTCAAGTAATAAATCAAAATACATTTAATCACAAAATAATGTAAGTATTCCTACTAAACTAAAAAAAAGAATAAAAATGCCTGTTTTTAATTTACTAATTCAAAGAGATACATGCAGCACTGTGTTTACTACAGCATTATTTACAACAGCCAACTATGGAAGCAGCTCAAATATCCATTGATAGAAGAATGGATAAAGAAGATGTATACACTGGAATATTATTTAGCCGTAAAAAAGAATGAAATCTTGCCATTTGCAACATCATGGGTGGAACTGGATTGTATTATGCTAAGTAAAACAGGTCAGTCAGAGAAAGACAAATACCATATGATCTCACTCATATTTAAAATTTGAAAACAAAACAAATGAGTAAAGGAAAAAGAGAGACAAAACAATGAAACAAAATGAGCAAATGAGAGGGGGGGGAGAGAGAGAGAGAGGGAGAGGCAAACCAAGAAACAGACTCTTCAGAGAAAAAACTGATGTTTACCAGAAGGGAGGTGGGTAGGGAAATGGGTGAAATAGGTGATGGGGATTAAAGGGTGCACTTATCATGATTTAAGAAAAAGAGAGAGAGAGAATAAAAAAAAAAAGAATAAGAAAAAAAAGAAAGGCCACACTCCACACGTGGCTACCATCAGTGGCCTAGCTCTCTGTGGCTTGATCTACACCCTTGCTAAACAAACAAACAAACAAACAAACATGCTATTTTCATAGTCTGTTAAAGGTGTATCTCATTATATATATATATATATATATATATATATATATATATATATAAATTCTTTGCAGTGTGACCTTGAGTAAAGGTTAAAAAAAGATTAAAAAAACAGAAAAGATAAATGAAAGAATGGTAAAAGTAATGCCTGTTCCTATATGATTATATAATTTTAAATTTTAGATCAACCCAGCCTGAATACAGCCTGAAACAGAAAGAATTTTAATGATGAATGGAACAGAGACAAAATTTTGACCACCTGTAGATAACATAATTATATGCTTTGGAAACTTAGGAAAAGTCAACCAAAAATAATTAGTGATAATGAGCCAACTAAAAGCCAAATCAAATATATGTAAAAATAACTAGTAGCATATAGTTCTGTAATAAACAGTCAGAAACATGCATGGAAATAGAATTCACAGAGGTACAAAATATGAATTTTAAAATCCTTCTAACAAAATATATGTAAGACGTGTATGTGTGTTTGGTTAAATGAGAATATAATATATTCTGATAGTATAATTTAATATCATATGCTAATTCTTCCTAATGTGCCCTACTAAGTATTAAGATATATTTCAGAGCCATAATAAGTAAAATGATATAATACTCAAGCAACATACAGATTAAGTAGAATGTCAATTAAAAGACCTATTGCTGGGGCACCTGGGTGGTTTAGCGGGTTAGAGCATCTGTCTTCAGCTCGGGTCATGGTCCCAAGGTCCTGGGATCGAGCCCCATATCGGGCTCTCTGCTCAGCAGGGGCCTGCTTCCTCTTCTCTCTCTGCCTGCCTCTCTGCCTACTCTCTCTCTGTCAAATAAATAAAATCTTAAAAAAAGAAAAGACCTATTGCTTTAATGCTTTTAATGCTTTCATGCTTTTAATAATATATGATTTTAATATTTGCTAAACAAATCTTCCTGAATAATTTGAGGAAGTGAAGTCTTTTTTTAAAGATTTATTTGATAGAGAGAGTGAGTGAGTGGGGGGAGGGGAAGGGAGAGAATCTTCAAGCAGACTCCCTACTGAGCATGGAGCTTGACATGGAGCTCAGTGTCAGGACCCATAAGATCATGACCTGAACCAAAAACAAGAGTTGGAAGCTTAACCATCTGAGCCACCCAGGTGCCCCTGGGGAACTGAAATATTCAACAAATAGTGCCATTATACCTTTTAGTATAGAAGACACCTTCAGATTTTTCTCTTCATAAGGTACCTTTCCTTTTGTGTGATCTGTTTAGTGTTCATAGTTTCATCTATTGCCTCTGTGAATAATACCAAATCTATCTTTATCCCTGTTTTCTCTTCCCCAAAATGAGACACTTCACAATACCCCCATTGAGCTAAAAGACAGCATGTTCCAAACTATATTCAGGCTTTTATCTACTTCTTCAAATTGTGGACCCATCAGAGACCAGCTACCTGTCCCCTTTCTGTCCCCTCTAGGGTGTTTAACACATCTTGGATGACCAGTAAACACTCATTGAAATGTTGCAATATGAAGTACGAAAACTTCACCCTTTCTATGTGATTCCATCCTCTTCCACCTCCAGGGCCTGAGTAATAAAAAGATAAGCAGCTCACTCTGCTCCGTGGGGAGGGAGAGGCCTTTCAGTAATGCTGCTGTAGCCATGCATACTCACCACCTCTTAGTATACAGGCACTAATGATACACGATACTATTCTCTCTGAAAGATTTGTTAATGTATGCATTCTTCATGGTAAATTATCTAAATAAATTATTTCAAGTGTAAATTAAAAAAAAAAGGCAAATTACATATTCTTCCCAAAGCTAATGTGAAAGTATTAATGGTCATATTCACAGTGATGATACATTCTTCTTTATTATGAAACACCTATCTAAAATAATTACTAATGTATTATTAACACATTGGACGATGATATCAACATAAGTTTTTTCTTTGGAAAATTAATTTCTATAGAGATACAGCTTGTCAGTGTTTACAAAATTAGATATGGTGATTTCTTATATTTTTATAATGTGCACTTTATTAAAAACTAGATTCTTTAGAGATATTATTTTTAGAATTCTTGTACTAAAATTGGGAGGAATGTTGCCTCATTTAACCAGGAAACCAGTTAGGACTTCTACTTGGGAGGGAGGATGAGCTAGCCAGAGGACTGGATCATGACAAGAACAGTAAGTTAAGTTGCAAGCCAGTCAGTTGTAGGAGAGCCGCGGAGAGTTGCTGAGGCAAGCAGGACTAGAAGAGTTAACAGCGAAGACGGACAAACACTGAGGGGTAGTTATGTGCTAAAACTGACTATGGCTAAGGAGGCAGAGAATTCAGGGTTTATATAAACTTTCTCTGGGGCAAAATATTCAGCAGAGCTTTAGATGGAGATGAAGTGTTTCAAGTGGATGACCATTTTGCCATTCAAGGCATTTACCTTATTTTAGAATTGCATGGGGTCAGAATGAAAACTTCAATGGGAAAAGGGCATTTTACCATGGGTTGGGCCTGATTGCTTCAGACTTCCCCTTGCGTGTTGCTTTGTCAGGATCCTTTGGATCACTGGGAAACTTGGTAAGGGGTAAAATGTGTAATTCATGTTCAGCCTGATTTGACAGTGCAAACTTTTGTATTATCTCACAAACTCTAAGACTGAACATATGATTGAAAACGAAGAGAAAATAAGAAGAGAAAACAAAAGAGAAAATAAAAGCAGTAGAAACTGGCCAACATAATGCAGATACCAGAGTTGGCTGACTAGAAAATTAAAGTTTGAACAGCTGTAATTGACTTCTACCTGTGGTCACATGGAAAGGCGCTGGAGAGCAATAGAAGGAAGGAGGGCCCGAGGGGCTAAGGTCTTTGAGAAAAAGTATTTGCAAAAGGGTAGCTCCATAGGCTTTTTTTTTTTTAAAGATTTTATTTATTTGAGGGAGAAAGAGCACAAGCAGGGGGAGAGGGAGAAGCTGACTCCCCACTGAGCAGGAAGCCCAACGTGGGGCTCAATCTCAGGACCCCAGATTCATGGCCTGAGCCAAAGACAGATGCTGAACTAACTGAGCCACCCAGGTGCCCTTTAGGTTGGCTTTTCATGGAAGATATTTGAAAACTCTGTGGGAGAATGGTGCCCCTACAAGAAGAAATCGACTTAAACACCGAGGAGACAAGTTTGTAACAGACTGGCAAAATCAAGAGAGAATTGAAGGTGGGTATTCAGAGCCAACCAAGTAAATTTTAAACACACCATTTAGATTCTAAGCTCTCAGAATAAAGGGGGGAAAGCCACTAAACAAATATTGAACATTAGTCAATAGCCTTCTTTTTGGAGAAGCCCAGGTTAACAATTTTGAAAAATTCTGTATATTCTAGGACTGAAGCAAAAAAATATATTTGGAATTGAGAGCAAATTTCTCAATATTAGAGAAATAAGTTACTAATATTAAAGGGAGTGCCAGAATGAAATGCACATTGATGGATTGAATTGGTAGTATAGTGTCAATTAATGTTTTGATATTTAATGTTTTAATGCATATTTAATAAAGATATCACATATAAATATATACAAAATTGATAATAAATATATGAAAATAGATTTATATAAATATATAAAATATATAAATTGACTATATTTTGATTTTAATAGATAAATATAAAACATCTATTAGTATACATTTGTGTATAACACACAAGATAAATTTGTGTATTGATAAATGAACATTCCACTGTGTAAAGCAATGCATATGACAAAGCCCAAAATTAGTGAGCAGGAAAGTATACTCTACCCCCAGACAAGCTATGGTTAACAAAGGCAGAACAGGAGGAATAATACAACAAATAATACAATCCATACCAGCTAACAACCCAGAACGATACCAAGAATTCTTCTGAACTGACAATATTTTAGAAAACGAAATTCTAAATTATATTAAGAGGAAGTCATCATAGGCTGAAACACTTTTCAATAAAATATTTGCCGTGGAAGATGCTAGGTACTGCCCTAGAATCCCAATATGACTTCTGCATTTATCTGACACCTGACGACTGCTCAGAAGATGCTTTTCATCCCACTTCATTTCACTTTGATTTCATATGTGTAAACATTCCTCTCACTCATTTGGTTTATTACAAAGTGGTGCAATTCTTATCTTTTCAATATGCTTCCAGCTATGTTAGATGTATCCTGGATTTGATATAGAATGGCATAAAGGTGTCCTTTGAGTCAATTTCAGCAGATAATTCTTACTCCATTTCCTGCAGGCTATCCCCAGCCCTCAGATAAATCCAGGCAGGACAGTAAGGACAGTAAGGACAAAACTGTCCAGGAATCAAAAAACATACTTAAGATGCTCCTACTAAAATACTAGTCTATTAATTTGGGGATTAGAAGCCACAATATTTCAAATATGGTAATTCTGCCATGGGTTTAGATAAAATGTAACCCAGTAGCATTTTCCCAATCCCTGACAGTAATAGGTTTCCAATTAGCCTTACTATAGAGATTTAAACACCATTGTTTAAATGTTGTTTAAGTCTTTAGTATTCTGGAAAATACATGCACAAACCTACTGAAAACAAAACCATTTCATTTGATGTTCTTTCAAAAAATACTTTGAGTGCCTTGGGGTGCCTGGGTGGCTCAGTCAATCGAACTACCCTCACTCTTGGGGTACTGGATCTAGCAGGGCGACTCTGTACAGGCTCAGTGGGGCATCTGCTTGAGAATTCTCTTTCTCCCTCTCAAATAAATAAATAAATATTTTAAAAATAATTTGAGGGCCTTAGAGAATAAAACTTTATTTCTTGCACATATAACAAACGGATTTCCCTGTGTTACTAATCGTACAAGTTCCAGGTCTCAGAGGGAAATTAAAATTGTTGCTACATAGTATGGTGGCCTGAAAATACAAAAGAACAAGACCCTCTGTATTTAAAGGAAACAAAGTTTACTAGCATACCAATCACAATGTTTAAACCTAGCTAGCCCTCCCAGCATGCAGGTTGTATAGTGTTGGCTATGCAGGGAGGGGCCCAAAGTGCCTATGAGGTCTGGGTAGCTGGAGATGGACAGTGACCCCCTGAGAGTGTGGTGTTGGTGGCCCAGACTCCTGGGACCAGCAGCGGGAGCTCAGGTCCTCTTGTCTACTTTCAGAGCCTCACTGGGGCTGTAGTTGAGGGCTCAGGTGGCTCAGATGCTGAGGTCCCACTGACATGAGAAGAGAAGGTCTTCCAAAGAGATATGGAACCTGAAGGAGTGGATCTTGGAGCAGCTCACTCATCTTTATGACTGCCAGGAAGAGGGGATCCCAGAGCTGGAGACATGTGGATGATCTCCTGAACACTGAGAGGGATAACACCTGGGAGGCCAGGATCAAGTCGCTGCTGGTTGACTTACAAACCCACTGAGGCCTTCATTTCTGACCTGTTGAACAAGATCCTTGGCATGTAGAAGATGAGCACACCCGACCCCAGAAGAAGTAAAGGTCCTTAACCCGGAGGAACAGTGGCTCCCACAGGACAATTGCTGCCTGCCCCTGACCCCACCTCATAGAAACAGCAATATTGAGGGTTCTTGCAGCCTGGCCTGGTGCCATGAGCAGGGTTCTGCATGCCCTTTGCCCAGGATCTCCTCCCTGTCTCCTCAGTTTTCCACCTTTTTTTTTTTTTTTAAGATTTTATTCATTTATTTCACAGACAGAGATCACAAGCAGGCAGAGAGGAGGGGAAGCAGGCTCCCTGCCGAGCAGAGAGACCGATGCGGGGTTCGATCCCAGGACCCTGGGATCATGACCTGAGCTGAAGGCATAGGCTTTAACCCATTGAGCCACCCAGGTGCCCCCCACCTTTGGTTTTTTAAATTGTTATTCAATTGATAGAACTTTTTACATTCTTACATTGACTCTGTGTCTGGGCCCTTTAATAGATCAGCCTCTGGTGCAACAGAACAAAACAAAACAAAACAAAACAACAAATGCTGATTCTTTCCCTGCCCTTGAATATGACCAGAAGCAAGAAAGATATACTATCTTCATTCTATTACAAAATATTAGATTGCTTTCATACTTGCATGGATAAAAATTAGAACCTGTCATCCTGTAGGATCTATCAGTTTATCCTTGTATCTCTTAGGCACATACATAACTGATCTAGCTCCTTTTTCATGTGGCAATTCTTCCATTGTTTGAAACATTTACTTAGCCCTTACCAAGGTATATTCTATTTTTCATACTAAGCATTTTCACTTATTTTTTTCTTCTAGACCTATAGCTTAATGACCACCCTCCTCCTCTATAATTCTCTACAAATGCCATGCTGGTATGCATTATAAATTTGGCATCTACAATGAAAGACAGAAATCAAGATGTGGATGGCCAGGATGAATTATGCCTAGAGCTGACTTTATGCCAAAACAGCCCTTAAAATCCCTTTAACGTTATTATTATTATAATTACTTATATCTCCCCATATTTGTTCCTATATTTTAAAATGTTCACAATTTAAATTGTACAATTCGGTGAATTGTGATAAATGTGTGCATCCAGATAACTGTCACCCTGCTCAAGATTGAATACTTCCCTCAACTCAGAATGTTCCCTTAGTCCCCATCTACTTTAAGATCCCCATTCCACACAAGTGATTAAAAAAAAATCAGATTTCCATTCCCGTTCTATTTATTTGACAGACAGAGATCACAAGTAGGCAGAGAGACAGGAGGGGGAGGGGGGAAGCATGCTCCCTGCTGAGCAGAGAGACCGATTCATTCCATTCCAGGACCCTGAGACCATGACCTGAGCCTAAGGCATAGGCTCAACCCACTGCACCACCCAGGTGTCCCCTCATTGTGGTTTCAAAATGCATTTCCCCAATGATAAATAAATAGAGCTTATCTTTTGCCCATGTTTATAGTATTTTTTTGGCTTTTTTGCTATAGATTTGTTGATGTCCTTTACATATTTTGGATATGAATTATTTGTATTCTGAGTTGAATTGTATATTCATGTGTTATATTTTTCCATTCTATAATTTTTCTACATTTTCTTTTGATGTTAAAACTTATGTATTTCTTATATTTAAAGTTACTAGTTCTAAGAAAACCTTCCTTAGCGAAAATCACTAAGATATTTTCCTTATTTTCTTTTATAATTTGTATATTTCTTGCTATTATATTTGGGTATGTGATCCATCCACTTTATATGTAAGAGATGAGTAAAATTTTATTTATTCATTTTCACATATGGATATTTAATTGTTCCAGCAACATTTATTAAAAAGACTTTATATTGAATTAACTCATAATTCAGAATCAGTTGGCAATGTAAGGATAAGCATTTCTCTGAGTTTTCAATTTGTTCCATTATCTATTTGTTTACATTTAAAATATTACTACATTGCTATGATCAGTTATATATTTTTATATATCTAAAATATAGTTATACTTTGTTGTGTTGTTCTTCATTCACCTCTGCAGTTATGGGTTTTATCATACTTATCTTTAGCTTGAAGAATTTCTTTTGGAATTTCTTGTAGTAGAAGTCAGGGTCCATAAATTCTCTAAAGAATGATGTGTGAATATGTTTTTACCTTCCTTTCATTTTTAAAGGATATTTTTCTGTATCCAGACTTCTTGGTTGCCAGTTTATTTTTTCTTTCAGCACTTTGAACCTATCATTCCATAACTTTTTGCTTCCATTGTTTCACACGATAAATCAGCCCTCTTCTCACATTATGTTGTATATAATGTATTTTCCTCTCTCTCTCTCACACACACACACTAACTGCTTTTAAGAAGTGCTCTGCCAAGGTGTATTTTTCCGCCTACCCCTTAGCCTTAATCTCTTCAAATATTTCTTCTGTCCCATTTTTTTCCTCTTCTCTTTTTGAAAAATTCAACTGTGTATATATTAGGGCATTTGAAATTGTCTCATAGGCATTAAAGGCTCTCTTCATTTTTCACTGTTTTCTTCTCTTCATATAACAATTTTCCTTCAGGCTTACTCAGGTTTTTTTCAAGTTGGATTTACTCTTTTACTAAGCCCTTTTTTTAAAATATGTTTTTTTCTAGCATGTCAATTTTGTTTCATGTTTTAAAATGTCTATCTCTTTACTGATTATTTTCTTAAGTTCATTAATACTTTCCTTTTTATAATATATCTTTTACAGTAGTCCCCTCATATCTAAAATTTTGCTTTCCACAATTATAGTTACCAGCAGTCAACAGAGGTCCAGAAGCAGATGATCCTCCTTCTGATGTATTATCCGAAGGTCATTAGTAGCCTAATGCTATGTCACAATGCTTACATCACTCACCTCACCTCACTCCATCTCATTGCATAGGCATATTATCATCTTATTTCATTACACAAAGGGTGGGTACAGTACAAAAAGATATTTTGAAAGAGAGAGAACATATTCACATAACTTTTATTCTGGCATAGTGTTATAATTGTTCTGTCTTATCATTAGTTATTGTTGTTAATCTCTTACTGTGCCTAATTTATAAATCAAACTTTATCATAAATATGTATATATAGGAAAAAACATAGTATATATAGGGTTTGGCACTAACCACCATTTCAGGCATCCACTGGGGGTCTTGGAATGTATCCCTCATGGATGGGGGCACTATTGTAACATAATTTTCAGAGTCACTTTAAAGCCTCTGTCTGATAATTGGAATTTGTGCCAATTCTGTGTCTGTCTCCACTTACTCTCCTTTCTTGACCATGACGCATGTTGTCAAACTTCATTAAATGTCTTGTAAATTTTTTATTGTATGCTAGACATTGTAAGAAAGAACTATAGAAACTGGAGTAAATAATATTTACCCCCACTAAAAACATATCTTCTCTGTAAGGCTACAAGTCTGGAGTGCTGTCAATCTAGTCTGTTGCTGAGAGGAGTCTTTGTTTTGTGGTGTATTTAGTTTGGATTCATTTCACTATTTTTCAAATATTCTGAAGGCAGAAATGTGCCATTTCTTTTAGTAGGTCTTGAAATGTAGTAATGAACAACATTCTGGAGACTTTTTTTTTTTTTTAATTAACAACTCAGATCTCAACTTTCTAAACTGTGGGGGACTTCTTTCCACATTCGTTGCATGACTATCAGTTTCCTGATTTCTGCAAATTTCTTTCTACTCTCTCATCCTCCCCATGACTTCCTGACTATACAAAGAAATGACTTTCTGTCTTTCTACCTTAACTCAGCTTCAAAAGATTGTTGTAATTCAGTGAGCAGGCTCAGAGTGTTTCAGAAACATATCTCTGAGCTCTTCAGTCCTGAATTCCATCTTAAGAATGCTTTTCATTCTGACTGAGGAAAATCCATTTGGCCTGACAGCAAACTCTCTCTTTTACTATGCATCTAGTCTTCATCATACTATGTCATGCATGTGAGAAGGCCTGTAAGAAAAATTTGGCAAGTAGAGAAAAACTGCTTCTTTCTCTGGTATTGTTCAGAATACTAATCCACCATGCTAATCCACACACAATTATTACAAATTCAGTAGATGTTTGTCTTTATTTCTGTTTTGGGTAGATTTTTCTTCTTAAGAGCACACTGACAAAAATGAAGGAAATCATGGTTCTTTTTTCTCCAAGATAGGATTATCACTTCCTGTGATTTCGTTAGTTTAGAATTCTTTGTAATCTCGGTTGTGTGCTTTTTTAAGGTCTCTGATTTTGTAGGTTATTTGGCAAAGTTTTGTGATTCAGTGAAAAAAAAAAAGGACATGCATTAGTGACTCCCTTCATGCTGAGCGTAGCAAAAGTTTTTGCTTCCTATCTACCTTCATTTATTTCAACTTGTTTTCAGGTAACACACATTTTTCTCAGTTTTTCCCATTCTAAAACTATGGATTTGGTATTTGGTGTTTGGTTTTTTTTTTAATTTATTTATTTGTCAGAGAGAGGGAGCACAGGCAGACAGAGTGGCAGGCAGAGGCAGAGGGAGAAGCAGGCTCCCTGCCGAGCAAGGAGCCCGATGTGGGACTCGATCCCAGGATGCTGGGATCATGACCTGAGCTGAAGGCAGCCGCTTAACCAACTGAGCCACCCAGGCGTCCCAGATTTGGTGTTTCTATATTGACTCTCAACAATCCTTAAGAAATTTCATTTCTATTTACCTTTGCATCTTCGTATTTTTTTCCACACTAATACTGGCTCCTTGAGTTCTTGTCCTGTTAGCTTTCAATTCTTCTTGATGAGATCATTCTGAATGGTTTCTGAGATCCCATTAGATTTTTATCTTGGACATACCATAGTTTTATTTATGTTGTGCTTAGCATTGTAAGTGATCCTGAAGGTAAGTTGTAATACTACTCTGAGAAACAAAATTAGTATTGGTACATTAAATGCTCTTGAATGTTATTGCTTTTGGCTGCTTGGTCCCATATATTATATTTGCTTATCAGATCTAATCACAACTTTGATGCTATACCTTCTAGGTGAATGACTTTTGTTAAATTGAACATCTCATTTTACTTTTCAAACTTAGACCTCAAAATGATATTTGTGTTTTTATCATTATACTGGTAAATATTCTTATTTTTTTTCTGAATGAGATATAAAACAAGATTATTGTATTGTTTTTAAGGCACTAAAAATACAGTGGCTATGTTACATTGCAAATTAAATCATGCAGAGAAATCATGAGCAAAACTATGCTTAAAGACAACATGTTAAGAATGAAAGTTATACATGCCATATTTTTCTACTCTACCGAAGCTCAAATTTATCATTATATTTCTAGAGAGATACAATTTTAGATTACCGTTTTTTTTTAACTATTTCATGATATATGGAACTAAAAAGTTTTAAACATACTTTACTAAACATTCAACTTTAAGGTTGTTTTATAATTCTGTATTACATACTTGTCTCTATTAAAAAATAAGTTTAATATTTCTTTCTTTTTTTAAAGATTTCATTTATTTGACAGAGAGAGACACAGAGAGGGAGGGAACACAAGCAGGGGAAGTGGGAGAGGGAGAAGCAGGCTTTCCACTGAGCAGGGAGTCCGATGTGGGCCTCGATTCCAGGACCCTGAGATCATGACCTGAGCTGAAGGCAGACACTTAACGACTGAGCCACTCAGGCCCCCTAATATTTCTTTTTATCTAGCCTCTCTCCCTTAGGGAATTCACCAACTTTACTGAGTATTCACAGACTGCAATGATGACCTTATTAAATATTTATCCTTTGAATTATAATGATATAAATATGACTAGTTGTGTGTATTTTTTCTATTACTCGGGTATACAGATAAAAAAGCCAGTATAACATTTATCAAAAGGTGAGGTTTTAGTGAATAATCTACTGTAGTATGGTCTTCCTTATACCTACCTAGTTTGGAGTTTACTGAACCTCTTGGGTCTGTTTTCTGTTTTTGTTTATCTTTTAAAATTACATTTACAAATTTTAATTACATTTACAAATATTTCTCTGGTTATATTTTCTATGCCATTCCATTTCTCTCTCTCTCTTTCTGAGATTCCAGTTACATTTTGTTAGTCTCCTTGACACTATGTCATAGGTTACAGAGGTTCCGTTCTTCCATTTCAGGGGTAAGTCACCTTGATCATAGCTATTAGAGGGCATCGAGAGAAGTGAAACCACAGGGGCTGAGGGTGTTCTTATATCCAAGTTTGCACAGAGTACCACATACATTCAACTAAGGCATCTCTCTGTATGTGTGTGTGCGTGCATCTGGGTATTGCCAAATTTTATTGACGTAAAATTTCAATAAGCTAGGAGACAAGTCCTTTGACAGATAGATGGAGGGCAAATATTTTCTTTCAGCCTGTGGTTTATTTTTATGTTCTTTAATGGCACATCTCAGAAAAAGTACATTTTCATTTTTATTAAGTCCGTATGTCGACTTTTCTTTTAGGTTTAGTGTCTATTTTATCTAAACAAAGAGATCTTCATAAGTTTCAAGTTTACCACTTTGATTTTGAAGCTTGTCAGTGCCCTCGCTGATGCTGTGGTCCTGAACTAGTCATCGTTGATGCCTGTTTCTTTAAATCAGCATTGCAGATAGCAACAAACCACATAAAATATCAGGAAATCTTTCCCAACTTCATCAGGACCTCAGAAATGCTGTGTCTGACAGTACTGAGCATTTGTGGCCTCGGGGAAGTGCTGAAATTGTTTGGCAAGTCTCATTTTCCATTTTGATGGCATTTTTATCTTGCTAAAAGAAGCTGTACAAACAGCGATTAGGCAGCAAGACTGGATTTCTAATTGATGCCCCGGCCTTTAAATCTGCCTTCACACAAGATGTGATGTCTTAAAGAAACACTTTACTCAAGGGGCCATTAGGCAGAAATGCTCTCTCCTGATAAACGATGTCCTGCCCTTTCAATTTGTCTTTCTCAAGGTGGCTTTTTATTTAAGGGGTACCTTGAAGAAGGAGGAATGGGGAGGAGTGGGGATGACTAAAATGCATTCCTGACCACTATCTCATGCCTAATAATCCATTTTCCTATGTTTTTCTTAATCAAAGTAGGAATTTGTTTTTTATTTAAGATTTTATTTATTTATTTGACAGACAGAGATCACAAGTAGGCAGAGAGGCAGGCAGAGAGAGAGAGAGAGGGAAGCAGGCTCCCCACCGAGCAGAGAGCCCAATGAGGGGCTCGATCCCAGGATCCTGGGATCATGACCTGAGCCTAAGGCAGAAGTTTTAACCCACTGAGCAACCCAGGCACCCCCAAAGTAGGAATTTAAAAAGGAATCCCTTTTATCATGAGAAATTTCAGACCAATGATGTCTGTAGTCAATGCATTATCCTATGTGTTTTTCTTTTCTAAAGGAGAAGGATGGGTTGTCCTGTGCCAACCTCAAGTGTAGTGACAATAGCCTCATGGAAGCCCCTCAGTGAGCTTGATCTATACCCGCTGGAGATATACGAAAACAGAGGACAAGTGTCTGATCTGGACCTGAGGAATCTAAATGTGTGAATGTATAAATGTATGGCAATGGGTCTGAGCTGCCAGACAAGAAGGAGAGAGAGAAATTCTGTTTACTGGGAAATAACTACATTTCTAATGGCAGGAGATATGTGTGTGTTTCACAGAACAGAAGCCACATGTGCCAAAAAAAGACTGCCAGAAATTATTTACCGTCCTGTTCCAAAGGACCAACTGTAAGGGTATTTGTGATCTGTTAGAAAACCTAAGATAGGAGAAAAATAAAACCAAGGAAAGGACAGGGAATTAGATGACAGAGTTATAAATAAATTCATCATCAAAGAGAGGCAGTTGTATGCTATGGGGCAAGTTGGAGGAAGCACCCATGCAAACTGCCCTCAAGAGAAAGACTCAAATTTAAATATCTGCATGGCCCAGAAAGGACAAATCCTTTTATGGAAATTCCCAGGTAGTGGTGAAACTCACATCCCACGTACCCCTTTGCTCTCTTTCCACTTATAATACTGGTGGGATCACATTTTGGTCAGTGATGTGAAGGAAGAGGAAAAATAGTAAGGGCAAGAAAGAGATGAGGAGAAACCACATCCTATCTCTGAATAAATTACAGGAACACCTGTATAGCTAGCAGTAGCCCTACCTACCCTGATGACCATCTGTGACTAGAGATGTATGTTTTGGACAAGACACTGATAATTGCTGACTTGTAAGTTAGAAGGATGGTAGAATTTCCTAAAAGTGATGGGAAAATCGTGGGTTCATCTGAGTTTTTACTCAGTGGCAAGATGAGACCTAACGCAACAGAATAAACACACAAGGTGGAGGAAGGCAAAAATGAAATTGCATTTTGTATGTATCTAATGAGTCCTGCTACTTCATCGTGGCAAGTTCATATCAGGATCACAAGCATATTTAATCTTCCTTCTCATCATCCAAATCTTATGTCAATATGACTTTTTCTGGAAGATTTTTCTCTGATCACTGAGCTAAATAGCTATTCTTAACCCTTTACCCCATTGCCTGTTTTGTACCACTTGTAGCCATAGAAAGTCTTCTTTCTCATATATTTCATATATTTCACAAGTAAACTTCCACAGAATTTTTTTTAAATAAGGGAATAAAGAAAGAAAAGTAATGACAAGTTCCTACTTAAGCATTGAACCTGAAAATCAACTTCCCCTAATTTGTTCCATATAAGGCCATCTGGTAAATACAAGTATTTTATCATCCATTAATTATGAATTTTATCAAATAAATTATGGGTATCATAAGTCCTGTGGAACATGTGTTCTCTAACTTTTCCAAAAATATTTCAAAAGTGTATGTGTTTTTCTTATGAGAGAAAATATTTTGTTTTGGGAAGTAAAGGAAATGCCAGAAGCGCCAAAACTTACAATAATTAAATCAAATAAACATCTTCTCTATAATTTATATTCAAGGCAGAAAATGCAAGTATATTTCTCCATATAATTCTAGTAGATAATGGATTTTATTAGTTTAAGGAAAAACTACCAAAATGCACATCCATAATCTTCAGTCTAGAAAGATAAGCAGCCTGAAGACCAACAACCCATGATGCCTGAGAATGAAAGCACTGAAATGAAAGGTTATTTCTTTTAGATTCTCTTCCAAACACAGATTTTCTCCATCTTTGATAAGAGGGAGTGTCAAAATACCACTAAGGTCCTAATGATACTTTACTGAACCTCACCATGGGAACTATTAATAATGAAGACATATTTTCTTATAGTTGTTGTTTCTTCAAGCAAGGTAACTGTCACAAAGTCAATGATAAAGATAAAAAATTAACCTACAGTCATTTTTTAAAACCATGAATCAATAAAATGAAGATACAAAAACAAAAGCAGTACATGTGATAAAATCCATGCCATTAAAACAACTATTTTTAAACTAATGTCAATGGTGAGCGTACATCCCTAAATGAATCTATTCCCCAAGGTTTAAGAGGCAGCAGAACAGTTTAACCATCAGTTAAATCAATTTTTGTGAAGAAAGGATCAGTAAGAGACTGCAGTTTTTGATGCATGTGAATATTTCATGACACCTGTACATTGGTAAGGGGAAGTGTGAGGCAGCTAGGAATTTATCAGATTACTAACCTATTCTTTCATGAAAATAAATGAGGAATGCCCAGAAGAAGGCATGAGTTCAAGTGAGTCTTCAGAGTTATAGACCACGAATTCTCTCTCCATGATTCTGTGAAAACTTTTATCTGATTTGTAAATTGTTTTCCTTTTTTATTTTTTGGAATTGACTTTTTATGTCTTTTGTTTTATTATTTTTATTTTGAATTAATTCAAATATTCATATATAAAGAAAACAGTGTAATTATCACTCATGAACCCTAAACCTCCTTTTATAAAACTTAGTATTTTGACATTCTAATATTACATATTTTGATTTATTTGGTCTTAAGAAATGTAACATTACATATGAAGTCAAAATTCCTAAGAGTGCTTTTCCTTAATTCCTTAATAAAAGTAGATGGTATCCTCGGATAAGAGTGTATAGGTTCTATGGATATTTTTTTTACTTACATGGTTGCATAAAAAGGTAGTTTTATATGTGGGTATTCATTCATTCATTCATTCATTCATTCATTCATCTACTTGACAAAGTGAGAGAATGAGCACAAGCAGGGGGAGCAGCAGAGGGAGAGGGAGAAGCAGGCTCTCCGCTGAGCCCACTTGATCCAAGGACCCTTGGATCTTGATCTGAGCGGAAGCTGAAGGATCTTGATCTGAGCCACCCAGGCACCCCTATATGTGGATTAAAAAAAAAAAACACAAATGAATGACCAATTATATCAATCATTTAAATTGATTCTGTATTAAGTTTTTGAGATGTATTTATTTGTTCTTTTCAATGTACCCCTATTTTATTCATTTTAACTGCCTTATAGTATTTTGTTTTTTTATTGTTATGCAGTTTACTTCAACCATATGTTAGTTGATGGGATTTTATTTTGAATAAACTTAGTACTGCAAAGAACATCCCTGAACCTATCCCTCTGACTATGTGCAAATCAGACTCTAGAACTGCGTTCCTCAAACTTCATCCTGCAGATGGAAAACCTGCAAAGCTTCTTTAAAAAAAAAAAAAGATTTTACTTATTTATTTATTTGGCAGACAGAGATCTCAAGTAGGTGGAGAGGTAGGCAGAAAGAGAGAGGAAGAAGCAGGATCCCCGCTGAGCAGACAGCCCAATGCCAGGCTGGATCCCAGGACCCCGGGACCGTGACCTGAGCCAAAGACAGAGGCTTTAACCCACTGAGCCACCCAGGCGCCCCTGCAAAGCTTCTTAAACACAAATTACTGGATCCACCCTAAATTCGTAGCAGCAACATTAGCATCATCTGGGAGTCTCTTACGAGTGAATATCAGACTTCAGCTCAAATGTCCTAAATCAGAATCTGTACATGTGGAGTCCTGGAACTTTTGTTTTGACATGTCTTCAGGTCATTCTTCTGTACAATAGTGCTTGAGAAGAGCACATCTAGTGTATATAATTAATACGGAAACAAATTAGTCATGCTCAATATGCATTTAAATTTCATTTATAGTACCAAATTGAACTCTCCTGTGATTTTACAAATGTATGCTCCCTTAATTGACATTTTTTTCCTTATCCACATGCTTGTCTACAATTAGTATAGGCAGGTAATTCTAAACTTATTTTACTTTTAAAACTTTGCTAGTCTGATTGGTATGAAGCAGGATTTTGTTTAATTTGCATTTCACAAATTACTAGTGCTTTTGAGGATCTTTTATTAAAGTCTTTCTGGTATCCTTACATGTTCATATTCTGCAACTTTTTTATATTGAACTGCTTGTCCTTTTCATATTGATTCTAAGAGTAATTACTACACTTATGTTAAATATGCACATTAAGAATATTTTTTCTAAAACTGTCTCATTGCATAAATTAAATTTTAATGTATCAGATTTGTCAATGCATTGCCTAATAGTGCATTTGATATTATGTTTAAGAAACTAGGGACACCTGGGTGGCTCAGTTGGTTAAGTGGCTCATTTGGTTAAGCGTCTGCCTTTGGTTCAGGTCATGATCCCGGGATCGTGGGATGGAGTCCCACATTGGGCTCCTTGCTCAGTGGAGAGCCTGCTTCTCCCTCTGCCTGCTGCTTGTGCACTCTATCTCTCTCTGACAAATAAATAAAACCTTTAAAAAAAAAAGAAGCTATTTACTACTCAAAAATATGAAGATATTTTGCAATATTTTCCCAAAATAGTCAATGTTTTGAATTTTACAATGAGGTAATTTATTTATCTGAATTTTATTTTTACATGTGCTATTATCAAGGAAACTGACATTATATACATGAATAATCAATTCTTCTGGGGACATTTATTTATAACAACTTAGTCTCTATCTATGTATATTGTTACCTGTCTCATATAAAAAGTTTTTATGTTTTTGTGGGCATATTTTTTGGAGTTTTTATTTAAATTCCAGTTAAACATAGAGCATAGAAATAATTTCAAGTGTACCATATAGTTACTTAGCACTTCCATACGAAACCCAGTGATCTGGTGCTCAGCACAAGTACGCTCCTTGATGTCCATCACCTTTTTAACCCATTCCCCCACCCACCTCCCCTCTGGTATCCATCTCCATCAATTTGTTCTCTACAGTTAAGAGTCCATTACTTGGTTTGTCTCTCTCTCTCTTTTTCCCTTTTGCTCATTTGTTTTGCTTCTTAAATTCCATGAGTGAAATCATACAGTATTTGTCTTTCTCTGACTTGTTTCACTTAACATAATAATCTGTAGCTCCATCCATGTCATCGAAAATGGCAAGATTTCACTCCTTTTTATGACTAATATTCATATATATACATATATGTGTATATATATATATATATCCCACACCCCTTCTTTATCCATTTATCAGTCAATGGACGCTTGACTATTTCTATAATTTGGCTATTGTAGATAATGCTGTTATGAACATTGGGGTGCATGTATCCCTTTGAATTAGGGATTTTTATATTCTTTGGGTAAATACCTAGCACTGAAATTGCTGGATTGTAGGGTCGTTCTATATTTAGTTTTTTGAGGAACCTCCATAGTATTTTCCAGAGTGACTGTATCATTTGGCATTCTCACCAATAGTGCAAGAATGCTCCCCTTTTCCACATCCTTGCTAACACAACAAAACTAAAAGCAACCTATGGAATGGGAGAAAATATGTGCAAATGACCTATCTGATAAAGGGTTAGTATTCGAAATATATAAAGAACTTATAAACTTCAACTCTCAAAAATTGAATAATCCAATTACAAATGCACAAAAGAGGGGTGCTTGGGTGGCTCAGTGGGTTAAGGCCTCTGCCTTCAGCTCAGGTCATGATCCCAGGGTCCTGAGATCGAGTCCCGCGTAGGGCTCTCTGCTAAGCCCTAAGGGAGCCTGCTTCCCTCTCTCTCTCTCTCTCTGCCTGCCTTTCTGCCTATTTGTGATCTCTGTCAAATAAATAAATAAAATCTTTAAAAAATGCACAAAATACATGAATAGACTTTTTTCCAAAGAAGGCCATACAGATGGCCAACAGACATATGAAAAGATGCTCAACACCACTGATCATCAGGGAATTTCAAATCAAAACTACAATGAAACATTACCTCATACCTGTCAGAATGGCTAAAATCAACCACAGAAGAAACAACAGGGCATATATACAGATGGAGCCCAAAGCAGGGCTCCATCTCAGGACCCTAAGATCATGATCCAAGCCAAAATCAAGAGTTGGACACTGAACCCACTAAGCCACCCACACAGCCCAACAGAGTATATTTTAAATCTCTATTTTATTGTATTGGCTTTTACCCAGGTTAATGTCATAATAAATATAAAATTCTTTGTTCCTCAAAATTGTCTTATGGCTCTTCACTCATTCTTTTTTTTTTTAAATACTCATTTATTCTTTTGTTGAATTCTAATTTGTTCAATTAGGTTAAAAAAAGAAAGAAAAGAAAGAAAACCTGCAGATTTTATGTAGGAATTAAATTGATTAAGATAAAGGAAATCTGTCATGGTCTCTTCATTAATGAAAATATTATATCTTCATATTTATGTAGGTTTTTAAAAAATGGTATTTTATTTTATTTTTTATTATTATGTTCAGTTAGCCAACATATAGCACATCATGTGGGTTTTGTTTTAATGTATCCATTAGTAGTTTTATAATTTTCTTCATATAGTATTTTATACATGTTACAATTCTAAACTGAACATTTTAACTATTAACTAAATTATATTTACTACTATATAGGAATGTCTTTGAATTCTGTAAGCTAATTTTGTTTTATGTTTTAAGCTTTCTTATAGTTTATCATCATATTATCCAAATTTTATAGGCACTTTTGTCATGTTGTTTCTAATTATTTTAAATCCATTGTCCTCTTCTTATTTCCAAAGCTCCTATTTCTAGTTACAATGTTGAAAAATGGAAGTGATAGCAAGCATCTACCACTTCTTTCTGATAATACTAAAAGTTTTTCTGAAGTTTTCCCATTAAGTATATTTTCTACTGAATTTCAATAAATCTTTTCCATGAGGTTTCCTAATTAAGTTCCTATCTATTTCTAAATTTTTGGATGTTTCTTTTCATTGCAAATAAGAATTGAACTTGATTAAATTATTTTTTCTTCATATATCATGACGCATATATTTTTTCTTTAATATGTTAACATGATGGATTTTTTTCATTGCTGGGTTAATCCTTTGTGGTTCTAATATATGATGAGAATTTTTATTCACTGAGACATCAATTTTTTAAAATTTAATCTATAAATTTCTTTGCATGATTAAGTCTATTGTTTTGGTATGTTTGGTATAAAGATTATGCTATCCTTTTAGAATACTTTATATTCAAAAATTATATTTAAATATGATATATTTGTAAGTAATTGTTATATATATACATAATGTGTATATTGTTGCCTTATCTGTGTATATCTACCACATATATACATATATGATATGCACTGTTTTGTTTTCAGTTTTATGTATATCATTTGTTTTATGTCATATTTTCCCCTTCAGTGTCCTTTTTTCTTATTGATACTCATTAGTAGTTTACATCATGGAGATTTCTGTATGATGACTTCGTCTGCTTATGTTTAAAAATGTCTTCTTTTAAAGTTTTTTTTTTTCTTTAAAGATAGTTTGGCTGACTAGAATTTTAGGTTGACAGGTAGGTAGGTAACCCCTCAACACTTAAGGATAGTTTTCTATTCATTAGCAGTCTGTTTTCAATTTAAATTTCATTATAGGCATAATCTTCTTCCTGATAGTTTTTGTATCTTCTCTTTATTCTTTATGTTATATATTTAAATATTATGATTCTAGATATGGATCTGTTTCCTTTACCCTGTTAGATACTCGGTAGACTTTTCATTTTCAAAGTTGCAATCTTCCCTTCTAGAAAATCCTCTTCATGTAATGTTTTTCTACTTTTTATTCTCCTCTATACTTCTGAACTCTTATTTGATAAATGGTGTTTTTTTTATTTATTCTTCATATCTCTGAACCCTTCTCCAATATTTTCCATTTCGTTTTATCTTCTGTGTTAACTTCTGGGTGATTTCCTCAGTAAATTTATCAATTCACTAAATATCTTTTCAACTTGTCCAGTCTGAAATCAGTAACAGATACTGAGAATTTTTTTTAATTTAAACAACAGTATTTTTCACTATAAAACATTTTACTTCGTTCTTTATTATAACTACCAATATCTAATATCTAAGGACCAATATCTATATTACCAGTATCTACAGGACATATTTATTTTTTTGTTGTTGAGTATTATTTCTAAATTCAATCACTTTGAAAATTATTTTTAAACTTCTTTAAAAGTATTAGAATAGGGCAGCTGGGTGGCTCAGTCAGTTAAGCATCTGCTTTCAGCCCAGGTCACGATCTCAGGGTCTCGGGATGGAGTCCTTCATCAGGCTTCCTGCTCAGTTGGGGACCTGTTTCTGCCTCTGTCTCTGTCCCGCTGCTCATGTTCACACTCTCTCTCTCTCTCTCAAATAAATAAATATTTTAAAAAGGAAAATAAAAGTATTAGAATAACTATAATACTTATTTAAAAGTATTAAAATTATTGTATTTTCTGTGTTTTTAAAATTTTATGTATAATGTTTAAAAGTTATGGCTGTTGATCTGCAGCTGTATTTCTTATTAATGCAGATGTATTTGTTAGTATTAAATTTTATTATGTGTTTGTTTCCATTTTGGCTTATAAGCTTATGTTGGACAGGAGATATGTTTATTTGATTTTTTTTCTCTTTGCATTCAACCCACATATTCTAACAAATTTGTATTGCTTCCACCGGTGTGCTCTGGTTAACATCACAGAAATATAAATTTCATATTGATTACTTGGATTTGGGTCCCCTTGTTGAATCACTAATACTGCAATATTTACCCCATAGCAGGAGAAAGTATGTTTCAATTTCTGGTCATAGGTTATGTATATATTATCCCCACATCCCTATAGCTGAGATTTGTCTTAAAGTCACTGAGTCCAGGGGCGCCTGGGTGGCTCAGGGGGTTGAGCCTCTGTCTTCGGCTCAGGTCATGATCCCAGGGTCCTGGGATCGAGCCCCGCATCAGGCTCTCTGCTCAGCAGGGAGCCTGCTTCCCCTTCTCTCTCTGTCTGCCTCTCTGCCTACTTGTAATCTCTGTCTGTCAAATAAAATCTTAAAAAAAAAAAAAAAAAAAAAAAAAAAAAAAA
>PISX010004881.1:0-42687 GCA_004024625.1 Mellivora capensis | reverse complement strand
ATGGTAAATGTCAGTAGAGGTTTTTGAAAAAACTGATGTTCAGGCTCCAGACTCCCTCTTCCAGCTTGTGATTTAAATTGGTCTAGAGTGGAGAATTATCAAGGATATAAAAAAGTTACTGGTAATTTTAATTTGCAGCAGAGATAGAAAACATTGGCCAGTCAGAGACCCGAAGCACAGCAGATATTCAACTTTAGCCCCACCTATTGCTTTCTTTTTCACTTTTTTTCCTGCTCTAGAGGTATTTACAGTCATGAACTGCCCACTAAATTATCCTTTATTGAGTGAAGAAACAGTAGTTTTCATTAAATATTTGATTGTCAGGTACTTAAGAAAGCTGGCCCATTCTCACATTCCCCTCCAAAAATGTTCCTAAGGTCTTATTAATGTGACACCATTTATTGACTGTCTAATGTGTGCTAAGCACTATATTAGGAGCAACAGACAGAATTGAATAAGCTTTAAAATTAGAAAAGGAGAAAGATAGGCAAGTAGGCAAACACAATAAAGTTGAATAAATACTCAAACACTAGAAGCTATAACAAGAAAATGTAAGTGCTTTGTTAATCACAACTTAAGATAGACTGGAGAAGGTGCCCCTAGCTGGCTCAGTAGGTAGGGCTTATGACTCTTGATCTCAGGGTTGTGAGTTCAAGCCTCATGATGGGTGTAGAGCTTCCTTTAAAAAAAAAAAAAAAAAAAAAAAAAAAAGGAGAGAAAGAAAGAAACATTAAAAAAAAGAAAGAAAGAAAAACTGGAGAAAAAATGTAATTCTGGCATAAAATGAAAACCCTGTCATATGCTATACCCTGGAAGAAACCTGAGGGCACTGTAGTAAGTGAAGGATGTCAGCTATAAAGGATAAATACTGCAGGATTCCATTCATATGAGATATCTTAAGAGGTCAGTCTCATGGAGGCAGAGACTAGAATGATGGTGGGAAAGCAGAGTTCCCATTCAGTGCTATAGAGTTTCAGTCACACAAGATAAAAGCTATACAACGTCATGCTTATAGTTAACAATTTTATAGTGTACACTAAAACATTTGTGAAGAGGGTATACCTGAAGTCATGGTTTTTGTTTTTGTTTTTTTTTAAATATTTCATTTATTTATTTGTCAGAGAGAGAAGAGAGAAAGCAGCAGGCAGAGGGAAAATTAGACTCCCTACTGAATAAGGAGCCTGATGCAGGACTTGATCCCAGGACCCTGGGATCATGACCCTAGTCAAAGTCAGAGGGCTCAACTGACTGAGCTATCCAGGAGCCCTTTGTGTTGTTTGTTTGTTTTTGTTTTGTTTTGTTTTATTAAAAGAAAAACTGGAGGAGAAGTAGCCATGGGAAAAGTCAAACATGATCAGTCCAAGGAAAGAAAGCAGCATATTAAAAAAAAAAAAAGGACTCTTGAGAGAACACTGGGGACATATAGGTGCATTAGTTCAATCTGTGGGTTGCTTAGAATGCAGGTGTGGGAGAGAATGAGTGGGGTCTTTAAACCTCGATAAAGGGTTCAGAATTTACTCATAAATACAAAGCATTTAGAGGGGCTTAAGGAAAAGTCAATATCATTTGTATTTGGATCACTGGTTTTCAACATGGTTTTAGTAGTAGAGACAACTATTTCAAATAAAATCTTATATGAAATTACAATGTAAAAAACAGGTCAAATGCAAGGTGCTCTTCTTTAAGCTGGAAAGGACTTCACTGATCCTTCCAGGCCAAAGCATCCTTTGAAGTTACACCAAGGAAGTTCTGTGCTCAGATGGAGACCAGTCTGAAAACCTCTGATACAGACAAATCTTGAGCTATTTATCCAGCTTTTAATTAAAGTAAATTTTACTTAATTATCTGTAAATCTCTAAATTATCAGCCAAGAGTATCTTACATATCTCTCTGTCTTCTGACCCAAGGTTAGTGGTAGCTGATGCGTGATAAAGCAATTATTGTAAATATTTTCTAATATTTAGCATAACACTGACCTTGCTAGTGATTAAGTACATTATTTAAAATGTCTTGTCTGACTTATGAGAATAATTAGCCCCTAGGCTATTTATAAATGTTTATATTTTTATAGATTGCTTATTAGTTTGTTCCAAAAAGTCTCTCATAGTATTATTTATCATTATCATAACACTTTTTCCAAGAAATTTTATGAATACTTGATCAATTATATATATATAATATATAACATTCATGTAAGCATGGGTATATACATATATATGCAAATATGATACATATTTTAAAAATCTATATTTGTGAGAGAATATGACATTTAATTATAGGGACCTATTTTGAAATTAGCTGTACATTTGTTTTATGAGACTGACATGCTGCCTACTGCACGAAGAAGTCACTTGTACATTTGTTTTAAATGTATACCACATTATATCTCTCGCTGATATAGGGGGCGCCACTTACAAGGGTTGTATATAAAGCTGATGAGAAATGGTCCTCTATATCAGAGAAGGGTAAATAGCATAAGTATACTTTAGGGGAGTATGTGCATTGCATATGGCTTTGCTGTGCTTTGAATTTAAAAAGCTCAGTTATCTTCTGAAAATCTGATTAATAACATATAAATTTAAAATTATTAAAAGTTACTAAAGAACGTTTACAAAAGTTTTCTCTCAAATCAAGTAAAGTATCTTCTCTATAAGAGATTTCAAATCTTCGATTCTGGGTAATGAGAAGTCACCACTTCTTTGCCAAGGAACCCTTTGCCAAGGAATATTCTAAGTCTTCTGATAGAGGGAGAGAGAAAGAGGGAGAGAGGGAAGGAGAAAGAGAATAAGAATCAGAAGGAGGAGGCGGTGGTGGTGAGAGGAGGAAGAGAATGGGAAGATGAAGGAAGAGGAGGAAGGGGGAAGAGGAGAAAAGGGAGTGAAGGAGGGAGGGAGGGAGAAAGGAAGAAGGGCAGGACTAAACGCTTAGCGTCTTAAAGCAAAACAAGTTTTCAATGAGGTTGCCCACATTGTGTCAGGCAGTTTTAATACATAAACTAAACAATTAAACCTAAAATACTTGTATGAATTTCCCTGGAGAGACAAAACTCCAAGTGTAATCTGTCCAGAATAAAAATAGAACTTTGTCATCCAGTCAGTAAAGGCCCCAAAGGAAGTTAAATTAAAGCAACAGATGAATGCATTGCTCTTGGCTGAGAACATTTCTGATGGTGCTAATTATCATTCTGAAAACAGTCATGGCTAGGTGGTAAAAGATTGGTGGAATGGTTGCCAGGCTCTGAGACTGTGTCCATACAGGCCCCTGGCATCTGACATGGTTGAATGGTTTGCTTCTTCCAATTTGCTACAGGTCATTTACATGACTGAATAGCAGTGGAGTCCCAGAATACATATTCTGCCTTCAGCTTGGTCCTAGGATCTCATGAAGTACAATGCTCTCATTGTTCTCCTTACTCAAAAATTACATCATAATTCAGAATCTTTGGACATTGTAGGTTGTTCTACCTGAGAATCTTCCACCTTAACCATCTTCCTTGAATATATTTTGAAGGCAAACTCTCCAACAAGATACTGTGTCTGGATGTGTGTAGGGTTTAATTCTTAAAGCATAAGGAGACAAGAGAAAGCAAATGAAGTTATCTAGCTCTGCTCTATTTTCATTTCTGTAGGTAAACACAGACACAGTGTGTCTGTGTGTGCATATTACTTGCATGTTAGTTTTTATTTGTCTACAAGAAAAGAAAAAAACACTCACATTAAAAATGAGGTATAGTGTAAAGAACCCTATAACAGAGTTAGGGGCTTGCTCTCTAGCCTTTATTCTATTACTAACCAATTATGATTTATCTGATAGGATTTGAAAAATAGAACTTGGACTTGACCCTAGATTAGGTAGATATTAGAATAGATAACCTGATTACAGGTTATCAAGTAGATTTAAACTAATAGCTTGACAATTCTGTAGCTCTGAAATGAGAGCTAAAAGTAAGAGAATAAAATCTGTGAGCCTCTGGATTAGAAACAGTTCAGGTCTGTACTACTTCTCAATATGTATGATCTTAGATAGCCCTGTTGAATATATCGCTAACCCATAAAATCTATAAAGTGGCTCAAATACGTCAAAGAATTAAGGTATATGGCTCATATAATTATGACAATGGCTAGACATTGGAGTGCTAGTGTAAAAAAAAAAAAAAGATACCTACAAGCATTTTGGCTACCATCTTGTCATGTGGGACAGGTTTTGGATGGAATTTTACAAGGTATATTCCAAATTACACTATAATACTACTGTGTAGAAAGCTGCTTCCTCTCCTTAACCACAAAGTTGGCCTTGCTCATTGGCGCCGCCAAAGACTAACAAAATAGAGTTAAATCACAGTTCGCCCATTATTTCTCCTAAAACAGATCAAGAACTACTATAAGAGCTTTACTAACATTTTAAAACTATTACTTATATA
Organism: Mellivora capensis; assembly: GCA_004024625.1. Taxonomy (NCBI): domain Eukaryota; kingdom Metazoa; phylum Chordata; class Mammalia; order Carnivora; family Mustelidae; genus Mellivora; species Mellivora capensis. The sequence goes on along the minus strand of PISX010004881.1, from coordinate 38,267 downwards.
TACTAACTAATTTTATCCTCACAACAACCCATGATATGGTTACTATTATTATCATTCTCATTTTAGAGTTGAGGAAATTCCAACAGAGAGAGAAATAACTTGCCCAAGGAGCCCAGCTAGCCAATATAGTAATTTAAACTCAGGTAGTGTGCCTCACAGTAATTAAGACCTGAAACCTTAGATAACATTTAATTCCACTTTATGCAGTACTATTCTTTTTTAACCTGCATAATGTCTCCTATTTATAGGCAGCTCGCTCCAGGTAAACACCTTGACTTACAGCCTCTCACACAGCTTACTTCAGCAGCCAGCTATCTGATCTCTCTCCTCACCACATTGTCCCTCCCACAACCAATTTTACACAAAGCAATGAAGTTTATCTTTTAAGAATCAGGTTTCTTCTACTCCAAAACCTTTCAGAATCCCCTTCAATCTTTCAAATGAAGTCTGAACTTTTTAATCTCGTGCTCACAGCTTTCCCATATGTACTCAACCTGTATTTTTCCCTTCTGCAAATCAACCAAATTATAGTTCTGAAATTGAAGTGCTTACCAGTCCCTGGAAATTTCTTGATCTTTTGCACATTATGTTTTGATCATGCCATAGAGATATTCTTGTTTTTCAAAACTTACTGCTGCTACTTGGACCCTATCTCTGATTCAGGATATAATTTAAATGTAATTTTAACCTTCAGATTTCCTTGATCCCCCCCTCAGCATACAGTTGTTTCCCCCTTCTCTGAGGAAATTTTGGCACAAACCTCAGCTTTTATAGTGTGATTATAATAAAGCCACGGTACATTTGTGCACACACATGTGTTTGTGTGTGTGTGTGTTCCAATGAGTCATTTCCCTGATTGTAAGATTTAAAACACACACTTTTGCACTACCCTTGCTGCATATCAATATACTTGGATTAACTAATCATTAATGAGTATGTATTTAATGACTGAATGAATGAGTGAATGTATCAACTGTGCTGGCTCTGCTGGTTTTCTGCCAAGATAATTTAATTGTTAATTTTACTTATTTCATAAGGATCTGTTAGCACATTGTAGAAGTATTCCAAAAGTAAAAGGAAGTAAAGAGTCCTTGAAAACTAAAGTGACATTTATCATTGATTGTGCCTGCTGAAACCACATATCTAGAGAGACATATCCTTATCTTAGTTCCACCAAAACATTTTTGATATATTAACAGACTTTAATAAAGACAGTAGCCATCAATTAAACAATCAACTCTAACACTGCAAACAAATATGCCAGGCATAATCCATAAAGTCCTTGATCTTTAACTGAAACCAGTCATTTGATAAATACTTGTTTCCTTTCAAGAGAGTGAATTTCAGAATTCTGTGTCCTCTAAGAACGTCCAGGTCTGAGAGTAATTAAAGATCTGATAATTAATGGAGAGATGTATTATATTTTATAGCATCTATTACAAAGTATGTGTCTATATATTTATGTTTGGATGCACATAGTATTTGTAACCAAAGTTTTGGGCAGATATTAAAAAGTAAATAAACACACATTCCATTGCATTCAGACAAGATGAGAACACCTGAGAAATACAAAGGGGAACTCAAGAGGCAGTCCCTCACCAGCACCTGACTCCTTTGTTGTTTTGTTCTGAACCTTTTGAGACAGGCACTTTGTCTAAGGATGACAGCATTTCATCACCTTCATGAGATTAAAGCTCTCTTTCAAATATTGGTTCCAACTCTGTTCAAATGTGTCAGCAGAGTAAAAAATTCAATAAAAATCCCTGGGGGTGAGATGCCAATTAGGCCCAAGACACCAAGATTTGCCAAGGGACAAGAAGGAGGTCACTGGGGCTATTCAAATGGCACAGATTCCCAAGCAGTCATTGATTCTCTCATCCCACCAACCTTTGGGCATTTACATTTTTTTGTTTTAGGGGGTTGGGGTGGGGTGGGACCCCGTGGGAGGGTTCAGTGAGGATACATAACTAATTTCAGTACATAGAATGAAAGTATTCAGACAACTTATGGCACTGTTTTCACTGAATAATGTGTCAAAATCACAGGTAAGCTTAGAAAATCTATTTTTCCTTACTTTACTGGGATGTTAAATTGAAGTATTCAGAACCCAAATGGTCCATTTGCTTTATTTGAGAAACAGTGGTGGGGAAAGGGGGGCGGGGAGGGGAGTTTCAGATTCTACCACAGCTCCACAAAGTCAATATATACATATATACACTCATATATATTCATATGTATATCTACTCATATATATGCATAAATATGTATGTCTCCTCAAATACTACAATTTCTTTAATCTTTTATGTCTCTCTGATTTAAAAATGTTGTCTGGGGGAAGTAATTAAGTAAGCATTAACTTTTGGTTAATTAAATTATAATCATAGCTATTATTTGTTAGCTATATTTTGATCTAGTTTAATAAATGAGGCAGGCTGTGAGGTCTCAGGGCTGGGAGGGAATGGAAAAGCTTTCTTAGCCTAAACAGCTGCCCTGCAATCTAAGAGATGTTTGCATTGTCCCTTAAGCTATGTTTAGTAGAACTCATAGAACACATAGATTAGCATATGGAATCTTTCCTGTAAACAGATCCTCCTAGTTTCAATAAGACATCACGTGCTTGAAAAACAATGATAAGGATTTGTGATTATCCTGAAAGACCAATAAAAGCGGGAGAAAGAAGAGCAAAAGAGACTTTGTCTCTGAGCATTGACCCCCTTGCCTTCTCTCTTTCACAGCAAAGTTTGGAGTAATCCTCCAAATTCCTGGGAACAGGAATTGCTGGTCATTTCCAGCAGAAAATCTTTTGAGCACAGCACACTGACAAGGCACTGTGAAGCCCACTGAATACCTGGGACCATCTTCAGGCAATTCTGAAGACAGCTGCAGTGTAGGAAGAGGAATGAAGGGATGCCAAAGAATAGTAGCATCTGTTTCCTAATTGGAAGCCATTAGTTTACACACAACACACACACACACACATCTTGTAGTATGAAAATGAAGGACAGAAACCCTGAACAATTCTCCATGTTCAGCCTGCCACCGTGTATTGGGACTTTAGATATATTATCTAATCTAATACATAAGATTGGATAGGTACTATAATCCCCAATTAACAGATACTTGCATACTTGGGAACATGAAGAAACATGAAAAAATTTCCAAAATTCATATAATTTCTCAGACAGTGAAAGAGTGAGCTAGAATTCTAAACGAAAAAAAAAAAGTCTCTCTGTGTCTCTTTTTTAAATACACGCACTCACACTCATAGACACACAATTGTGCAATGCAACAAATATTAGTTGGCAGAATCAGTATTTAGCTAATCCATGTCAGATTGGTAATAGTGTGCTTTGTGATTTAAAGTGGAGTTTAATCAACATTAATTAAAGATATATTAATATGTTACATTCCAGCAAGCTTCAGAAGTATTAGAAGAGGAAGGTGTTGTGAGTCGCAGACAATTAGAAAGGTACAGAAGGGTATTAATTGTTAGGTGCTCAAAAGACCTCAAGCATGTAATATGACTACTGAAATGTATTGGAATTTTGGTTGCATTAAGGCCAAGAATACATCTGGAGCAAAGGAAGAGTAAACCTACTCTACATTTAATAAATCGTTACCTAATTTATTCTGCAAAGTTCTAGTTGGCATATTCATGAACAGCTATAGGAAGCTGGGACACACTCTAGGAGAGCACTGGACTATTAAAAGGACTAAAAACTCTGTAAGGAGAAGCAGCTAAAGAAATTAAGAATGTTAGGCCTATAAGAAGACTCAAGGTAATGTGATAATTCTGCATTTTAAAGATTACCATATAGATAATCACTCAGGGACATTTTGTTGCCCATATAAAAAAGAGGAATAATGTATTTCAAAAATAACAAAGGTTAAAAACTGCAATAAAGACATGAAACAAAAACAAAAAATATGTGACCAAAATCTTTCTGATTTTGGAGGAAAATAATTTCTTAGAACATAAATTATAAAGAAAACACTGCACAGAAAGGATAGAATAATACATTTGACTACATAAAATTAAAATTAATTAATACTAAAATCTCTACAGTCAGATTCCAAGCAAGTGACAGGTGGCAAGATGTTATTTATACTGCTTATCACTGAGAAAGGGTAAATATTCAAATGCAGACAGTATATTCCTTGAATCAATAAGAAAATAACATACAGCTCAACAGGAGCAATGCATGTGAAACCGCATTTCACGTAAGAAGAAAGTCACTTGGAAGATAAACACATAAAAAGGTGCTAACTTCACTATTAATCAGGCAAACAACGGGGATGTTTTTCCACATCTACGCCACTGAAAAATGTACAAAATGCCAATTATTGGTGACAGTGTGGGGTAACGGGAACTCTCAAACGCTGCTGGGGGAGTAATAGTTTACTACAAATATTTTATAGGGATTTTCACAATTTCTAATAAAACTGAGAAAACTTCTACTAGGCAGCAATTTCACGTCTAGGAGACATGAACACTGAAGGTCATGGCACCACTGTTAATCTGCAACATAAAGGAAACCGCTTGAATTCACATCGATTATGAAAGGGAGCCATAAAACAGTCTATAATCACTTAGTACATTACCATGCCACAGTTAAAATGAACAAATGAGACTAGAACAATATGTGTCAATGTTGATAAATACAAAACAAGAACAAACCATAGTTGCAAAATGTACCTTAAAAAACAACAAGAGTAAAACTATATTCTATGGATTTATATGTATGTGTTAAATTACATAAATACAGACTAAAATAATACACATAAAATTTATGGTCATCTCTTCCCCTGGGAAAAAAAATGAAGGGAATGGTTTGGGGAGGACTATAAAGAAAATTTCATTTTTTCTATTGTCTCTTTTATGTTAAAATTAACTTGAAGCAAATATAACAATGTGTTAGCTCATCCTGAGTGATGAATATAAAGATGTTTGCCATATTATTTTATTGACTCTGAGTTGATTTGTGTTCTATAATCAAAAAAGAAAAAATATACATAGTTTAGAAGTGATTTGTCTAATCTTGAAGAAATGACATTTAATAGCTTTCAGGTAAAATTTCTCACATATTGAAAGGATGGCCCAAAAGAGATCATGAATCCATAAAGATTTTCAAGGCAAGTTTGAATAAGAACTTTCTGCAGAAGTACCAGAATTGGATGACAGGTTAGACCAAATAAATTTTGAGGTCCCTAACTCTGAGACTATATAACCAAAATGTGTAGTGGATTTTAAATTTTCATTTTAATTAACTCATTGCTTCCTTTTTACAAATACTATTTAACTTAAAATTTATGTCTTTTAAATGACGATTCAATTTGTGTCCCAACATAATGGAAAGGTGAGATTTGAAATTTTGGACAACTATAAATTACCTTGGCCTTTTTATTTTCAGCCACACAGTGATTCCTGGATTTCAGTTTCAGGCACTACCTCTGAATTTATGGGGCTCAGGGAGGTAGCTGCATTGTGTCAGAATTGAGAATTTTACATTTCAACATTTAAATATGGGCAAGCAATCAGACTCAGGATTACTTGTCTGTCACTCTTCACTGGTTTTATTTGCCTTTTCCTACTCTGAGCCCTTTCAATTCCCCTCTGAACACCTTCGGGAAATATTACTATGGCATTCAGTCAACCAGGAGAGCTTAACTAACAAAGAGTTGGCTAGTTTTTATTCGTAGAGATGAAAAGCAGGGAGTCGCATCAGTGATCATCATGTGAACAGGCTAGCTTGCGTGAGGCACCACCCCGGGCTCATTTCTCAGATGGCCCAGGGAGAGCTGTGAGATTTCAGAGGTTCAGTGGTTGAAAGCAAATGTCGGTTCAGTTGCTGGGTGAAATGTAACAAAAGGAAGAAAAGGCCAATTGAGGTGTTCTTTAAAATCTTTGAGTCTCTTTTACCCCTCTAATCCCAAATGCTCCTTGTGCAAGCTTTGTCTACCCATGTCTATGCGGGCAGAGGTGAACAAAGCACAAAGGAGATAGAGTATGCTGGCGTTGGAGCCCCAGGGCAAGGAAAGCAAAGCACAGGGTCAGACGGCTGGTGCTGCATCCACATTTGGCTGGATAGAAAGTGTAGAAGAGGTGGGAGTGTGTGTGTGTGTGTGTGTGTGTGTGTGTGTGTGTGTCAGGGGAGGGGGGATGACACTTCTCTTTCTAGGGGGACTGACCCATGTCCTCAGAAAGATTCATGTAGTGTATTTCATCTCCTTAATGAGGCAGATGCAGGACACATGCTACCAGCTCGTCTTTAGTTGGGACCACAGTCTGCAAAGTGGAGTGAGTGAGCAAAACCCTAGACTCAATGAAATGAGTACTCTAGACGGGGGGCGGAAAAATAGTGGATTAATTTTCTATTTTCCTATACCTTTGCCTTGGTCATCAAGTATCAGACTGAATATTTATGCAGAAAGAGGGACACTTTGTTATATTTGTGTTTTATTATGTAGAAATCTTTCTAGAGTTCTGTGAGAAGAAGATGGTCTCAACAGTGTTTGTAGAATTTCATTGTCGCATTTCCAAAAATCTAGATGTACTCAAAAGGTAGCCACTATTATTATCATTTTACAGAAGAAACTGAGATGGTCATACAAGAAATGCTATTTCTATTGCTATGGACTAAATATTTGTGTGTCCCCCCAAATTTATATGTTGAAGCCTTAATCTCAACGTGACAGTATTTGAAGGTGAGGCCTTAGAGAAGTGCTTAAATAATGGGGGTGGAGTCCTCATGAATGGGATTAGTACCTTAGAAAAGAGGCTCCACAAAGATCCTTAGCCCCTTCCACCATGTGAGAACACAGAGAGATGGTTCCCACCAGGAACCTAGTCTGCCAAAACCTTGATCTTAAACTTCCCAGCCTCCAGAACTGTGGGACGAAAACCTCTAAATGTCTGTTTAAGTCACCCAGTTGGTGGCAATCTGTCAAATCAGCCCGAAGACACCCAAGGGTCAATAAACTATTTGGTAGTGAAGACTGATCTAGAATCCAGATTCCAATATAAGATTTTTTTTTCTTTTATTTTAGTGAGTTGTTATAACTGGCTTAAACATTAAGCATTTGTCACTTGTCACAAATAATTACCAGGAACAGAAAGACAATGTAATTATTTTCATTGACAATGCATAGAGGGACAGGGAGTTTTATGCAAAACTGGAGAGCGAGGCTCTGCATAACTCATTCGAATTATTTTTTAACAATGCATGAGCTAAAGAAATCACAAGTACATACACAAACAAATATAGCCATATACAAATGATATTTCTTCTATAGTAAGCTGAATAATATATGATTATCATTATAAATTTTATTTGTTCTTGATAAATTATTGGAAATTAGATCTGAATCAGTGATGACTAAAAACAAGTAAACACTATAATTAACAACAAAAAATACTGTGGGCTTGTTATGTCCCCCCAAAATTTTTGTTGAGAACAGTTGAAATCCTTCCACATTATAGTAACTTAAGCATTTTTAACTGAATGCATATTTTTTTTATTTAACATATGTTTATTATGCATCTCTTGTGGGCAACAGGGACACACAGAACAAGAAACAGAATGTAGACAAATTGGAGAAAAGGTGAGTATATTTAGAAATGCCAGCCTCAGGGTTCCTAAATATAGAGTGACCTTATTTTCCAAATTGGAACATGTTTGAGAGTAAAGGGGTGCTCTTAATAAGTGTTCTGGGACCACAGTGTGACCTAAAAAAGCATGGTTCACACCACCTAAATAGGCCATTAACATTGTCTTAAGATGGCAATACTTTTCCATTTAAATTCAGGAGCCAGCAATGTGGGAATAATCCTTTCTGCTTTAACTGCTAGAATAATAGGTCAAATGAAGTCCTGTGGCAAGAATGAGAGTGTTAAATGCCACATTTATTTCTGTTTTAATAATTTCTCTCAAGTTAGTAGACCAAAAATCTAGAATGCCTGATTCTTTCAGGCTACATCAAAATCATGATGTGAATCCAACATGAAGCATATAAAGATTTCTTCCAGCCTATTTTCTTACATACTTTAAAGTCTCATTAAGTATCCATTGCCATTTTTTAAAAAGATTTTTATTTATTTATGTATTTATTTATTTATTTGAGAGAGAGAGAGAGACAGAGAACATGAGAGGAGAGAGGTCAGCGGGAGAAGCAGACTCCCTGCTGAGCAGGGACCCTGATGTGGGACTCGATCCCAAGAACTCCAGGATCACGACCTGAGCCGAAGGCAGTGACCTAACCAACTGAGCCACCCAGACGCCCCTCCATTGCCATTTTTGAAAACCTACAAAACATTCTGTATTGGTCCTGCTCAGTGGCTTTTACATTTCTTATTAGCCCCAAAGCCCCAAATTTCTATCTCTAAGTCATCCAATTTCTGATTCAACAACAAAAAAAAAACACCCAAAACAAAAACGAAACAAAAAACATTTCTTACCTTTTTGAGAATGTGAGCTAATAAGTTTCCAGATGCCTCATTACAGTGTTTGTGGATGAGTTTCATTCACCCTACCTGAAGATAGTCTACCAACACAACGCAAGGACAAAAATTCTCTAACTCTGCATGTTCAACCTATATATAATTTCATGAAAATACATATTGAATAACATTTGTTATCATCATAATGAAATCAATAGTTATACATCATGAATGAAGGTCAGATTACATCTTTTGCAGTAGTACTTCAGATTTTGGATAACAGTCCACAGTATGACCAAAAGATCCTACTATGACCTTTCATAACCCATGACTGACTATACCTTTTGGGGAATTCTGAGATGAGATATACTCTTCATTTTTCATTGATGAATTTGATTTATGAGTTCATTTTATTCTTATTTTCATGAATTATGATACCATGCTTAGTGTTTGTATTCACAACTGCCTTTCAAAGTTTTGTTCTTTTTACAAAGGCATAACTTCCAGTAATCTAGGTGCACTTTTAGAATGGGACTCCATTAGTCTGATATTCTGCTTAACATATGTCTGGCTTATGGCTTTGTCACTTTGTCTATATGGAAAAGAACAAGTTGAAGACATGAATTTTCATTTTACTTTCTTCGATTTCATTTTTTTTTCCAACAGGAAGTCATCTGTGTTATTTTTCTTGATTAACACATTTCTTCATCAACTATAATTGCAAACCATTAAATTAGATTGCCTCCTTTTCATCTTTGCTGGCTTCAGTACTCTTATGATGGGTAATATTGTAAACTTTCAGATCTGAAATGTATATGCCATTCTTTGCGCAGAGGAAAAATATTGTTTAATAAAATGACTTTTCATCATAATGCACCTTAACACAGCACAATTATGATAATTTAAAAACTTTAGACTTGCATATAAATGGAAAATGTTTTCATTAAGGAAGAAAAGCTAAATATCATATTAAAGCAGATGGTATTTTCAAATGCAGCCTTCCTAAGCCTCTATAGAAACTTTAGATTTCAAGAAGGCCTCGGGCAAAAAGGCTGCAAAACAAACATATCACTTCAAAGTCCAATTTATATTCTAATACAAAGTTTACAGAGATAGATTTCAAAAGTAGGTAGTAGAATCATCATGAACATATCATATCATTTGAAAAATAATGCCTAGTAGGACAATTCTTGGTCTAAATCTAAAGAGGGAAAATTGGACAGTATTAAAAATCTTGCACTCAGGATGGATTCCATTTCTGTCTTGATTTACAGTGGTAAGGAATTGGCCATAGGCTGCTGAATAGGAGAAATGTATCCTCTGTTATAATTTATTTGTGTTTTTTATTTATAGTAATTTCCCCTGATAGAAATAACATCCAAGCATTTAATATGTAATAGATAAAATAGGGTGGCTCAGTCAGTTGAGCATCTGACTCTTGGTTTCGGCTCACGTCATGATCTCCTGCATGGGTGGTAAGATTGAGCCCCATGTAGGGCTCTGGGCTCAGCAGAGAGTCTGCTAGGGATTCTCTTCCTCTGTTCCCCCCCCCACTCAGGCACAGCCTTTCACTCTCTCTCAAATAAATAAATAAATCTTTCAAAAAGTAGATAAAACATCTGGAAATATTAACTAAATATTTCTCATTTATTTTGATGTTCTGTTCTCATATGGAACCAATGTAAGAGACTCATCTATAAATTCTTACTGGCTCTACTGAAAGCCACCACGGGATTAGACTAATAAGGTTTATATAAAAGGTGATCATTAACATTGTATTTCTTATAGCTACATTTGTGTATACATATACTCAGACACCACCAAGAAATTTCCCCCAACCAGACCACTTCTACATAAGTTCTATTTGGGATCACTTTGGCATCTGGGATCACTGCCTTGTACAGTTTTCAATTATATGTGTATGCAACTCAAGCATGAGCATGCTTCCCTTCCCACCCCAACTGCCTCCAGTCTGGGACAGTCCTTTTTCAGCGTATCTAAGAAAGAAGAACATTTTCTCACATCTATTACCGCATCATTACCCAGTGTTTGCGCTTTCCCACTGGTTGGTCACAGTTCTGCCCTGGGTCACTTTTCACTTCGCTGCTTAGCATTTACAGAAATGACTGGGCCCCGGTGCCTATGTAGTTTCTTGATCCTTTCACACTTGTATAAAGATTCAAGAGTCAGTTAAGGGACTCTGTGCAGCATGGACAAAATATAGAACTGTATGATTCACATGACAGTTTCTATAGACCAGTAAAAACATAAGACACAAATCGAGTTTGTGCAGGGAAGCCACATATGCACCACAGGACAAATTCAGTGGCCTCAGAGTTTTCACTCCTATGAGAGTGACTCCTTCTAACTTCTATCAAACAAATATTACCGTCTTTTAGGAAATCTGACCTCCCACCTTAGATGCTGCACATGCAAATGATCTAATCATTCCCTTCAGTTTATGGCACTTGAAATACAAAGATCTCTGGCATCATATTTTGCAAACCTAAATTGTGCAGTCTAGATTTCATCCGAGAAAGGGGAAAGAATAGGTCAGTGTAAGCATTGTCACCTCAGGCGAAAGAATAGGTCAGTGTAAGCATTGTCACCTCAGGCATTTCCTCACTGTAAGGGGGACTGCATATTCTTGGTCATCTAATCAGAAACTTAACCATTATTTCAAACAGTTACACACATATACACACATCTCAAAGACTGACCACATTATTGCTCAGAGACAGTAAAAAGGAGAAAAGAATTTCCTAAATACAGCATCCTCTGTTTAATACACTACATACAATGGGAATATTACTTCAAATAAGTTGAGCCAAAATACTTATTCCTCTTTGCTCTTGACACAAGACCAATGCTCATTACAAATCTATTAATGTTTTACCTTGTAAAGGTAAAATATTGTAAAATATTTGTAGAATATTTGAAATTGATAATTTTCTATACTAAAGATAGATTTCAGTGTTAAGGTAGGTTTGCTCCAAGTCAAATTTTATAATAAGAAAGGTAAATGTGGATTAATTAACTTCATATAAAAACAACCCTCTAGATTCTAGTAGGGTATGAAAGTTTGTTTTCAATGCCATGAAGTGCCTTATTTCCTCTACAAGATAAACTTCAATAGGGTTTAGACTTTTCTTAGCCATATTTGTATCCCTGGTGCTTATTACACAGTTACCATTTAGTAAATGCTTGCTTATATGAATAATGATCATAAACACACACATAGACACATGCTCACATGTACATAGAACAATTAGTAGCACAAGACAGAATGACAACAGAGAGTCTATATTGCAAATTATGCCCCTCCTACTCAATAAAATAATTCATTTTCATTCTATTCATCTAGTTCTCTCATGTGACCACCAGTTAAATGAAACTGCTAGCTGTCTAGTGGAGGTAAAGAAATGCTGATATAATGGGAGAGGCTTTACGGTAGTACTAGGTATCAGATACCAGGGGAGAAAAGGCAACAAATCTGCCTGGAATGGGAGGGAATTTCCATGCAGAGAATTCTGGTGGCAAAACATTTCTGTTGCTCTTTCAATCACCAAAACATTCTGTTAGGGCTTTTAAGAAATATGTTATGTTTGGTGTCTTCTATGGGGTTGATAGACTGCCATTAAGTTGGGAGATTTTTACTGAACTTTCACTACTGGGGTCTTTAATATGAACTCAAGGTTCACCCTAAAATCCAATAATTTTATTTTTCTAGATTCCTGGGCAATGCATTCAGTTATTAAATGTTTTTCTCCCTTGGTTCCATTTTCCGAGAAGCTCCCTCAGAAATTCTTCTGTATTCAATGACCTCATTTTAGACATATATTTTTTCTTTTTGTGTTTCTGTGGTTGAATTTCCAGCTCATTAAACCATTTGAAACCTCCACAGATGACACTTAAATGATGCTATGCTTTCAAATAATTTAAGGCTCTGGTTAACACATGTTATTTGCATTTTTGCAAGTTAAATAGTTTTATTTCTTGACATTTGATTCACTCAGCATTCTTAAAAAAATCAAGATTCTGAATATTACAGGTTCTTTCTCTGGAGTAATTTTTCACTGGAACTGTCATATGGCTTCACATACTAGATACATTATAAATGGAAGTACAATAAAAACTAAAATAAACAAACAAAAATGCAATCAGAAAATGTTCTTGTAGCAGACTGGTTGAAGCAGTGGTTCCACCCATTGGGTAACTAGGTTGATTTGTAGTAACAGAGTGGCCATAGGACCCTTGAGCATGATTACTCAGAAAATGTCATTCCAAACTAAAATTGTGGTTACATCTCAGAACACTTCTAATTAATAAATAAAATTTGTTTCTAGATACTTTTTGTTGATGAGGAAATTAAAGCAAGCTTGATATTATTGTCTCATTTGTTTTAACAGATTATCTAATGCAGAGAACAACAGACCTGAAATGATATCTAAGTTTAGCTTTACCAGGTGAATCTGGCTATATACAACTTCTTCATAGACTCAGCTAATCAGTGGATTAAAAATGTAACATGCTAGTCTCTGTGGAAAATAAGCAGCCCACCCAAATAAATTCTTCAAATAACACTATGTATAAAACACATTATACTTTGTGCAATGCACAAAGCTGAATAAGACAAGATCCCCGTCCCCAGAAGCTTCCTAAGCTATACAGAGAAAGGTATACTTAAATAGTGGACTGTGTTAGATAGAAACTTGTGCTATAATAGAGGATTAGTAGAGTGCTGCAGAGTAGACTTAATCCAAGAAGTGGCATTTGACTTGACTCATTAGCTGAATATCTAGATATATTAAAACGGATGGCCATTTTGAAGATCAAAGGAAAATCCTTTATGACTTTTTAGGATGCATAAAATGAAATGAAGCTAGAAAATTGGCTAGATTTTAGAGGATTTTGAAGTCAAAATAGATTTTATTCTGTAGGCAATTAGCAGACATGAAGAAGCTTAAGGAAGGGAGTGATACTACCTACTTCATATTTTAGGAATACAAGTAGAATTGGTTTGTGAGTGATTGATTGCAGAGATAATTCATTGCAGTAGAGCAGAATAGAGATGATTAAGTCCTGGGGCAGCTATGGTAAATATAAGGGAGATGAGTAAGATAAACAGAACAGAGTAGAATGTATTAAGCTATTGAATGTAAAAAAAAGACCAAAAAAAAAAAAAAGAAGCATCAAAAGTTGTTCCAAATGTACAGCATAGGTATCTAGTAAGCTATTAGTCAAACTGGGAACCCAGGTGAAGATCAGTTTTGGAGGCAAAATGATTGAATTCCATCTGTGGACTGTTGACATTAGGAAATTTAAAATTAGACTCAAAACAACCTGATGCTCATAGAAGTGGGGTGGGGAGAAGATGGAGAGGTAGAAGCTATTTGCAAATGAGATTGTTCAAGTAAGGAAAATAAGTAATCTTGAGCACAAGAAGTCTGTCTTTGTAAATTACCTCCATTTAAGAATTTAATGAAGATGGAGCCACAAAAATGAAATGTTGAAAAAAAGATACAAAGTATAACCATTTTAACTCAAAAATGAAATAACTCATTTCTTTCATTTAATTCATATTATTTCAATTATGTGGTAGATGTTTTTCTAGATCCTAGGTATCCAGTAGTAATAGGACATACAAAAAATACAAAAATCTCTATTCTAATGAAGATTACATACTTCCTTAACGAAGTCTAGATGAAAAGATGAAATTTATAAACCTAAAATCAGAGGAAAGATAGAAAGAAACTAATAATTTATTCATTTTTTGTACTTAGGAAAATGTGACATCTTTCCTTCTTTTTCATGACTTGCATCCATTTGTCAGTTAACACCAACACCATCTCCCAGTTCCAATCTCTAGTAACATCTAGAAAAGTTTACACATGGAGTACACAGACTATAATTGCACAGAGTATTCAGTAACATTCCTCAACAGATGTTCAACCCAAGACAAATGTAAGGAAAAGGTCAAGGTTATAGACAAGCATTGTGGCCATTCTGCACAAATCTAAAAGCCAGATCTCCTTGGAGATCTCCAAATTTCTCCTTTAGTCAAAGACAAAAAACCCCGAAAAAAAAAAAAACAAAAACAAACAAAAAACAAAAACCAAGTTGGTGCAGCCACTTTGGAGAACAGTGTGGAGATTCCTCAAGAAATTAAAAATAGAGCTTCCCTATGACCCTGCAATTGCACTACTGCGTATTTACCCCAAAGATACAGATGTAGTGAAAAGAAGGGCCATCTGTTCCCCAATGTTTATAGCAGCAATGGCCATGGTCACCAAACTGTGGAAAGAACCAAGATGCCCTTCAACGGACAAATGGATAAGGAAGATGTGGTCCATATATATACACTATGGAGTATTATGCCTCCATCAGAAAGGATGAATACCCAACTTTTGTATCAACAAGGATGGGACTGGAAGAGATTATGCTGAGTGAAATAAGACAAGCAGAGAGAGTCAATTATCATATGGTTTCACTTATTTGTGGAGCATAACAGATAACATGGAGGACATGGGGAGATGGAGAGGAGAAGGGAGTGGAGGGAAATTGGAAGGGGAGGTGAACCATGAGAGACAATGGACTCTGAAAAACAACCTGAGGGGTTTTGAAGGGGCGGGGGGGGGGGGGGGGGGGGTTGGGGGGGCGGGGGGGGGGGTATTAGGGAGGGCACGTATTGCATGGAACACTGGGTGTGGTGCAAAAACAATGAATACTGTTACGCTGAAAAGAAATTTAAAAAAAAAAAGTATTCTTTTTACTTCCAGTCATTTTCTAAAACTGGTAAACTGCATTTCAGCAAACATGAGAGCACAAAGCAGATATTTTAGAAATAACTTTATTTTTAAGCTATTAGCATAATGCAATGAAAATATTCCAAATATTTTATGTATGATTTACACCCAATAACGAGAGAACATATTCTGCTGTATTAAAAAAAAGTAAATCACGGAAGCACCCAATTATGTTTTTATTGAATTTGGTTAGAATGAATTTGCTTGTAGAAATCATGCTTTGCATAATCAAGAAATCACATAGTGCTGTTCTAACTACCCTGTAGGAATTTTAAGAGTGAAAAAACTTTGGGGGGGTTACTTAGATATTATCATTTTCCTTCTGCTTTAGTTGCTGAATTGGAAGTGGATTTCTGAAAAGGGGGATTAGAATAAGAATAGAAAAGACAAAACAGTTTAAAGTAATTTATTGCTTGATGAAAGACTAATCAATATTTGAAAATCTCATTTATGGCTTAGTTCAACTTAGATATAAGCAATTCATTGAGTGGAAATAGTTAAGCAATTCTTTGGAAATAGTTGTTAATCAGTGACTATCTTGTATATTTGACAGGAGTCATTTCATTCTTTAACCAAACATTTATTGAATGCTTCATAGGTTTCTGGTAGATACTGAAGATCACATGTTAGTGAAATGTGTACCTGAATTCAAGGAGAGTAAAATATAAAGGAACAGACTGGCAAGCGAACAACCACAAATTAATTCTACGAGAAGTGGAGGCACCAAAAGCCTCAGGAACACAGGGAAAGCATTGTCATCAAGGGAGTGGCAGGGGGAAGAAAAGTGTGAAGAACGGTGTTTCCATAGATTATTGTTGCTCAGTTACCAACTCTATGTAATATGAGCTAAATGATATCTAAGGTCTATTCCTGCTGTCAGCATCTAGGAAGTCTAAGATCATTTTAATACATTGTTTATAAAAAACAAAAACCTCAAATCAGACAAACAAAGAAGGCCAATTATTGTTTTCTTCACCATTTTAGACCATTAATACCCTTCATAAGTAACTAAATAATTCATTTTTTAGCACGAGAATTATTTAGGAGGAAGTTTCAGAATCTGTTTGTGGTATATAATGGCAGAAAGAGGTAATGAATTAATAGATGATAAAATAAAATTAAAAGATTATTATGCTAGTGGCAAGTTCCATTCTAGTTCCTGAGGTTTTTATTATTACCTGGTCAGAAAATCTTTTATTTCATATTTTTTTAGTCACCATATGGTTAAATAGAGGAAATATTTTTTCTCCTTATACCATATTTTGAAAACAGTTAAAGACATATAACTATTCTGAAATATAATATTCCTAAAAAGGATAAAGTTCATTATTTTCACCCCACTGCAAACACAACACAACTGGACAGAAAGAACAAGAGTGAGTTCCCCTCTGCTCAATTCATCATACTTTTGAAGCATCTGCAATATATGGTGGCCTTTGTTCTAGTCCCTGTGGAAAGGTGAGAGAGACATATACGATTGGTGTCACTTCCTTAAAAAGCAAATAATCACCTGAGAGAGGCAGACAAGTGCTGAAGCTACTGAAATATGAGACAATACATGATAAGGGCTGCATACGTATGGAGGAAGACCGTGTGGCCATGTATCATGGGTGGTTTGTGGGTGAACAAAGCATTTTGGCCAGATCTTAAAAGGTGAGTAGGATTTTGTTAGAGAGATAAGGGGAAGGGGAGAACTAGAAAGAACTGGAGCAAGAGTGTGTATCATGAGTTATTACCTATGAGTAGATCACTGAATAATTACTTTGGAGTGAATAATGGAAGGTGGGGTTTTACTCTGAAATAAGTCTAGAAAGTCAGGTTAGTAGAGGAAAGACTATTAAAAATGTAGATTCTAGTGGTCCTTCACTACTAAGGAAGATAAACAGATTATCACTAATGATCTCTATATTCCCTTCTAGTTTCACAAGTGTTTTTCTGAAGTGCAGTAATTGCATTTTTTAAAATTCTTTGATATAAGGATTATTACAAGCAATTACAGAGGGATTAGGGACTATGAGACTATTATATTCACCACACCATAGTCATCTTCAGTTCCAGAAATTTTGAGACTGGAACATGTCAGAATTTCAAAGATGGTAGGAAAATTTTCTTACAGTTCCTCAGGGTATATTAACAGCTCTAATGACTCATTTTCTCTAAACCTTTTCAGAAAAGGGTATATTTTCCTTGTCCTATATTTTCTATGTGGACCTTCTTTCAATGTTTCCTGATTACGCTTTTGAGTATCCAGTATAGTACACCAGGACTGAGAAATCTTACATCGAATCACCTCTGGGTAGTGGATCTTTTTTATTAACAATTAATCCATGATTGCCTCCAGCTCTAGATTCAATCTGTTATGATTAGGCAGAAGAATACAGAAAAAGAAGTGAGAGAAAACTATATAGAAAAACTTCTTGTCACTGCTTTCCTCAGAAAGAGGTGGTAGGCATGGCTGGCACCTAGAATTTAAAAAAAAAATTGCTCTTCATGACACACAATTAAATATAGACTTTCCTGGATTAAAGGTCATTTAATTAGCATCTGTCACAGAACATGTGAGCTGAGGTAACAATACTGATAATGTACAATTAGAATGAAACTCAACCCTGACTTTCTTCTGCCTCATTATTTTATGAGGAAAAAAAGAACTACGATGACTAAATATTTCAAAAGACAGAAAGCAAACAAAATCTGTGCACTACATGATTGCATGGTAATTACCAAAACATGTCTAGGAAAAAATATCTAATTCCATTACAATGGCTAAATTGGTTTGATCCGCAGTAGCCATCCCTCCCAAACACACACACACACACACACACACACACACCCCACTCATCTTCCTTCCACCCACACAAACATTATTAGCACTGACTTAACTTAGAACATAATTTACTAATGACTAGAAATGAAAATTCTGGGAAATCTGTACATGCAACGTAGAAATTGACTTGTTTAAAAAAACTGTGACAGTATTAAGATACACACTTAACTAATATATTTCATTGATTTAGTTGAGTCTTAAAATCCATGGTCATCAAAATGTTGCTTCCATTTGCTTATGCTTCCCGTAGATTATGTCTAATCTAGAGGAACACATAAAAAAATGTGGGAAAGATACAATTCCGAGAAATGACACATAGAATCAATCTGCAAAATTCAATGTTGTTTTTGGAGGAGACATTATTAAGATAATATCCCAGACGTTAGGTTTGTATTTATTTATAACTTGTTGGATATATATTTTCACAGGTTTTATAATTCCTGGTCCTCAAAAAAGTACTGCTCATAAATAACAAAAGTGAATGGAAACTGAAGTCAACACCTGATATAAAAAGTGTGGAAAATAAAGGCTGATTACCATTTTATAAGACTACATTAGGGCTTTTTCATGATCTGAGTGGTGTGTAACAATCTTGTTAAATAGAAAATGAAAATTTTGTCCTAGAGAAATGTGTTTTTCCACACTATTTTCTGTAGGGGAGTGTTACTGCCAACTACACTGTTCTACAGTAATTGGTGATGTGTGAGGATAATTTTAGTGACACATAATTACCTCTTAATTTCTACAACATCTAAATTAGTGCATACTGCAATTAATCATAACCTGTGGCCATATAGTTACAAAATACATCATTTGATTGTCTGTGAAATGAAAACTGTTGATATAAGCTTTCATGCGGAAACTAGCAACCTCAGCGGGAGTCTGGTAAAGAGAACAGTGGTGAAGGTACTCAAGCCCTTACCTGCGACATGACTCTGGGCAAATCACTTCTCGTGTCTAATCTTTAATTTTGTTAGCTGCCATGTGTGAACAATGGTGCCTATCTCTTCCAGTCAGACTCAGTGGAATCTCATCCAACTCTTCTCAAGGAGGTACAAAACAGCTGAAATCTTCTTTGGGGATTAACACCATACGGAGACAGTAGTGTGTAGTCGTCTGATCAGGCATGGGGGCAAAGTTGTCTCATCCTTGTCTGCCCACTGGCTATTTGACTTCAGACACATCACTTTATTCTTCTCTTTCCTCCCTTATAAAATGAGTACATTTGACCAGATGTTCCTTAAAAGCTTGCCTGTCTCTAAAACTATGGCTTAAATATATGTTAGGAGTCTGATTTTTAAAAATACTGAAACATTGAATTATGTCTTTGTTCCTGAAATAATTTAGGTACCAGAAATATACCTTTTATATGTGCAAAGCTAAAAAAAAATCATGGCCACATGACTGATATAACCACGTTATTCCAATAATCAAATAAAGAAATGCCCCCCCACCTGCCGCCTCTGTGAGTAAACTACTATGGGGATGTGTTGCAAGAACTGAAAAATAAAGTGCCTTTAGTCTTATAGATTAGAGGTTCTAGGAGTGACTGAAAATGTAATGATCCTGAACTCAGTCTGTGTCATCCACAAATCTGACGATTAATCTTAAAATGTTCTAAAAGATAGCAGGTTTTACTTTACTCTCTTAACAAAATATTTGCATTTAAAAATCGTTTGCTTATAACTGATAAAAAGACTTGAGTAGCCATAGAGTTTTCAGTGTACCCCAAGGTGCTTTTTATGATAAGGCTGGATTGGAATGTGCTTGAGGAGACTATCTTTATATTAGGTCTTATGGGTCAGTGCACTGTGTCACTATGATTTATAGTGATTCAACTCTGCCTGGGGAGAACATGGGTCTTTTGAGGAGCTGCAGTCTTGTTTTGGAGAATCAGTGTGGGGTTGCTAATTGGAAATTGTCAAAATGTGTTGCTTCAGTCCCATGAGAACTTACCAGCCTTACTTTACCATACCGGTAGGAAATAAGATAACACCTTTGATTCATGCATAACTGCTCATGATATCCCAGCTGGGTTTTAACCTGACTGAAGATAGTTTGAATATGAGTGACATTCTGGTACAAGTATCCATAAGGGTAACTACAGATGGTTGAATAAATTCACTATAAAAATATCACATGGTATTAAACCTGAGACAACCCATTCATCAAGTATTTGAAAAACTTACTAAATCTCTGGCCTTGAACAACTTATACCCTAGTATAAGGGTCTGTCCACAAAGGGACAGGGCAAAAGAAATAGATTTGGTTTTCTGGACTGCATGGTCCCTGTCACAACTGTTAAACTCTGCTATTGTTGACCTGAAACAGACATAGGAAAAAACTAAACAATTGGGTGTGGTTCTGTTGTTTACACTAGCGGTTTGCCTTGCAGTAAATAGTAAGAGTCATATGTAATATGAATACAGATCAAATGAGGAAGAAGACCTAAGCCAAGCACAGAAAAATGCAAAAACAATTGATATAGAAAAGAAATGATTGAGAAATTCAGAAGAGCAAGATTTCTGTGGGTGGAAGAGATTCCTGAGATGATATAACGTTCAGTCTTTTTAAAAATTCTCTTTATCTGATTTCATGATGAGGAGTTTCACCATGATCCTGTTAGTTCCTTTTGTTATTCTTTCCTTTGGTAAATTATATGACAGTAGTTCATAATTATCATATGTGGTCCGGAATGGAAGCATTTGATGGCTGTGTTAGATAGTTCTTCATATTAGGATCAATCATGAAATAAAAAAAAAAAAGGACAGTCTTACATAAAACTCTCTTCAGAGACTCCATCATAGGCTAAATTGACAGGCCTATTATATTCAAAAACTGGGAAGTTAAAATGGTTCAACTTGGGAGGTAACCTTGAATAGATTCTTAATCTGTTTATTTATTGCTTTCAGCTCTGGAAAGGATTTCATCACAGTCTGTCTCAACACTCAGGTGTGATTCGCAGATAAATGAAAACAACCATCATGTTCTGGAAAAGAATACCTTTCTCAGCGATGGATTCACTTGTACCAAGATTTTTTTGCCTTTTAAGCCCAGATATTTTATCTACTACATTTAAATCATCATATTTTAGATTCAAAAAATAGGTTAAAACTCTTTAAGAAATCAATTATATTACCGAAATATTCCACTAAAGCAATATATTAAAAACAATATAAATGGTCTCAACTAGCATTATTAGTGTCATCAAGACATTTTTATCCTAACTATAATTTACATTGCTTACTTGAATAACATGTCCACTTGCTGGCTTATTTAAGAATAGAAAAGGAAAGTCTTTTGTTTGGTGCCAATTTTCTCCAAAGAGTACACTGAAAACAACCACTCTATGGCTATGATTTGACTGTATTTACGATTTGCACAATTTTCTTTAGTACTGAACCAAGATGAGAGCATTTTGTTATCTTCCAACTGGTTCCTGTGATTAAAGCAGTGGGTACACAGGCACTCAGGTGCAAGCCTTTATTCATGTCACAGCACCCTTCTTTACATCACTGCTCCATTAGCCTTGATTCCAATAAAACTGTGTACTGCTACATAACAGCTTACAAAAAATAAATACATATTCACCATTTATATGCTAAGAATGGATTCATACACTGCAGTTTTAGCAAAATGTAAGCTTAAATATCTCCACGTCTGCACACAAGATAGTGCTTGCATTTCCTATTAAAAGCACTTAATGTTTGATGGCCGAAATGCAATTTGATTAAGAATTTTGACAATAGTTTATTTGTTCTCTGCAAGGGCACCAACTCCATGGTTTTTCATAAGCTACCATGCAAGGCAATTGTCCAATTTTTGTCATAAGAAAACAACTTCAAATGATGCCATAATAGATTTGTTATCATCTCTACCATTAGTGACTGTATCCATCAAAATCATCCGGACAACAGTATTCTGTGCTTGTTCAGAAAAATCTATTGACACAACAGAGAGGTTACTCTGTTTTATTTGAAAATGTCCAGAAAATAATCTATGGCTTCAAGACACTGGTGAAATATTTAACAGATAAGACAATGGGGACTAGGGGAACAATAGTTGTCTTTACAGAAAAAAAAAAAGATCTAATTTTCAGATGTCTACATTATACTCATCCATACTTTGGTTTTTATATGGATAAAAAAGTTACCCCACTTGCAGATAAACTTTTTTGAGGACACACAGGTTCATGTTGCCTTTTTGGATTAATAGAGTTTATGACATTTTGTTATGCTTGTTACTGCTTTTGTGCTTTAATATATCATTTTTTAGCTACTGGACTTCTTATTTTAATTTGGGATTAAAGTAGGAAAAATAATGAAAGTGTCAATTTAGCAAATGAACTAGTACTCAAAAGATATGAAAATATTCCTCTTTATGGCTGAGTAATGTTCCATTGTATATATATATATATATATATATATATATATATATATACCACATCTTTAACTATTCATCAATTGATGGACACTTGGGTTGCTTCCATATCTTTTGCTATTGTAGATAATGCTACAATAAACATAGGGATGTATATGTCTTTTTGAATTAGTGTTTTCATTTTCTTTGGGCAAATAAGCACTAGTGGAATAGTAGATCATAGGTTATTCTATTTTTATATTTTTTGAGGAATCTCTATATATTTTTTTCACAGTAGCTGCACCAATTTTCATTCTCACCAACACTCCATGAGGGTTCCTTTTTCTCCACATCCTTGCCAACACTTGTTATTTCTTGTTTTTTACTTTAGCCATTCTTACAGGCATAAGGTGATATCTCATTGTGGTTTTGATTTGTATTTCCCTGATGCTCAGCCATAAAAAATAATATCTTGCCATTTGCAACAACATGGATGGAACTACCAGGCATAATGCTAAAGGAAATAAGTCAGAGGAAGACAAATACCATATGATTTCACTCATGTGGAATTTAAGAAACAAAACAAATGAACAAACAGAGGAAAAAAGAGACAAATGAAACAGATTCTTAAATAGGGAGACAAACTGGTGATTGCCAGAGGGGAGGTGGGTGAGAGGATAGACAAAATAGGTGAAGGAAATTAAGAGTACACTTATCATGGGGCACCTGAGTGGCACAGTTGGTTAAGTGTCTGACTTGGTTTCAGCTCAGGTCATGATCTCAGGGTTGTGAAATCAAGTCCCATGTTGGCCTCCACATTCAGCACAGAGTCAGCTTTAGACTTTCTCTCCCTCTCCCTCTGCTGCCCCCACTCATTCTCTCTCATAAATAAATAAATAAATCTTTTCTTTTAAGTACACTTGTCATGATAAGCACTGAGAAATGTATACAATTGTTGGAATCACTATATTGCATACCTAAATATAACACTATGTTAATTATCCTTCAATTTAAAAAATGGGAAAATACTTAGGCTAAGACAAGGAGCAAGTTGCAAACTGAAAGTTTTGTGAAGGAAACTGCTCCAAATAGTCTTTGATAAAAACAGTTGATGATATTTTGGTGAACACTCATATCTTACATAAGGTAACATTTGTGAAATAATTGTGGACAAATTGCTTCATTTTTTCTTGTTATAGATCACTTATAAATATATATATAGTTATTTATTATATATGTATTATTAGATATTGATATATATTGAAAATCCACAATAGGCCATAGAACACAGTGCCTTCACAGTCTTCATCAAGCCCCAAACCTAAAGATTTCAGCAGCTGGAACTCCTTGACTCTCTCCTCCTTATAACAAAAATTCCACTCTCTTGAGTAACCAGGAGGAAGGTAGATGGTAATCCCTAATATTTCCTTTTACAGACACCCAGAGAAGAAAAAAAGAGAAGAAAAAAAAAAAAAACGAGTATATTGGTTAAAATTATAACCTGAGCCAGATAGAAATGCACAAACCCAGGAGGTATAAGATTATCTGGTGAAGAGGCTCAGTCCTATTTTCTATACCTGTGTCTGGTCTTCTTGCAACTTCCTATTGCCCTCTGAAGACACTTTCATTTTCCCTGGGCAGGGCTTTGGGAAAGGAAGAAATGGTTGGAATAGTAAATAACTACTCACATTTCTCCCTGGGTAGCACTGTCATCGTTTTCTGTCGGGATTTGGATAATTCTAACAATGAGCATTAACTCTAGCACTTTGACCTAAAAAGTCAGGAAAATTATAATGAAATAATTGAGTGGCTAGGATTAATCATTGTCTCATTGGTTGAATATAGACATTTCACCTTTCTTAGTCCATGGTAGGACAGACCTGGACATTCCTGCCAACAAGTACTGATAGGGCAGGGTTTATTGTCTGTGCTGGCTCTCATAATCAAGGTGAGTTTGATGAAATGATTTTACTCGGTTACAATCTCTTCAACCAAACAATGCATAATACATGGAAGTTTATATTTTACCAAGAAAAATCTTTAAATTGACAAATGGCGGCAAATTCTAAGGTGCATGATTCATATTTGTCCATTCACTGTGAATACCCATAATTGGATTTCATGATTTTTATAAAGCCTCCCTCTGTTTCCAACAGTAAAAAGGCAAAGACATTTAATTTTAATTGTAAGCTAAACAAACTACAAGAGGCAGTTTGTTTATTTTGAAAAGGATTTTGTCTTAAAGGTATTCTGAAACAATGAAATTAGTAATGCATTTGAACAACCTACTTAATTTATGCTATGTTATTACATTTGCAGATAGACAATGGGTCTAAATTGCATGATGGGTGTTCTAGCACAGAAGGTCCTCGACTCTAAGTAGTATCTATATATGTAAGAAATATAGCTTCCTATAGTTGAAAACCGTGACTAGAGGGTTGAATATCTTGTCCCCTGTGGATTCTCAACACTCTACGTTAAAACTATGTATAAGAGACGTTTAAAATACTACTTTTTCATGAAAATTTATCTACAATGGAATATCTACCTTCACAGTTAATTTTTAAACCTTCAGAATAATCATTACTATTTCATCAGTGCTTATTCTGTTCCAGGTACTGTGTGAATCACTCACATGGGACATTCTTACTCTTTTTTTTTTTAAGATTTTATTTATTTATTTGACAGAGAGAGAGATCACCAGTAGGCAGAGAGTCAGGCAGAGAGAGAGAGGGAGAAGCAGGCTCCCCGCTGAGCAGAGAACCTGATGCGGGGCTCGATTCCAGGACCCCAGGATCATGACCTGAGCCGAAGGCGGAGGCTTTAACCCACTAAGCCACCCAGGTGCCCCGGGACATTCTTACTCTTGAACAGTCTTGTAGTTATATCATTACTAACACACAGGTAAAGATATTGAGTTAGAGAAAGGAAAAATAACTTACTAAATTCACACAGGAAACAAAGAACTACTTAAAAACAATTATCATTTCAAAGCCTGTGCCAGGCTGTGTCACACATATTGGCATGTGCCATGTGGGTACTTGTATTACAGTATAACTATTTGCACATGTATTTCATCTCCCTTCTTGGATGGGGAAGTCCTAGAAAGGTGGAAGCAAAACTTTCTTTGTATCCCTCAGATATATTCAAATGAACTCTCTGGTAATCTTGTTAAAATGCAGATTCTGATTCAGTAAGTCTGAGGCTGGCCTGATAATCTGCATTTCTAACAAAATCCTAGGTGATGCAGATGCTTTCTTTCTCCTGGGAAACATGTTAAGCTGCAAAGCCTTATGGTCCTAGTGATACAGATTTTCACATAAATATTCACTCAATAAACGTGTATGAATCCAATAATGTATGACTTCACGAATGAACAAATAGCTTTCTCAAAACTAACTTGGCAAATTCCTCCCATGTGAGTAACTAGGAAAGTTTCCATGGACAACTGACTACAAATACTTCTCATCTTGGTAAAGATAGAGAGTCATCAGAATACTTGCTCTGCATATTTACAAAATACCTAGGCATCCTCTTTGCTGGCTTCCATGCCAAATGTAAATACAATTCTACAAAGTGTCTTTCTGAATCTTTGATCACAAAGTCCTCTGACTTTAACGTCTTTCTCCTTTGTGCTCACCATGGTCAACTCCTACCATTTTTTCTAGACCAACTTTCTCTAATAAACCCTTCCCAAACCCTCCCTCTGATCACTAACTATCAGTCAATTTGCCACACACATCCTTGCACCAATTCTTTTATTCATTTTTAAATGAACACTCATTAAATAGCTATTATGTGCCGAGCTTTATAACAGGTATTTGCCTCCATATCAGATAGAACATTTCATTGCACTTATGTGATTACTCTTCTTGTCTATACTTTAAGCCTATTTAAGACAAAAAATATGACCTTATAATTATTGTAATCTTCATACTATTAGAGTGCCTTGGATACAAAATTCAGGCTTGCTAAATAAAGCATGAGTTAACTCTTTGAGATTTGGTTATCTCAAATATGATCTAATTATGATATAAAAACTAGTATCTTTGAGGTCCATGCAAGTCTTGATTAGGATCTTAACCCATAGGTGAGACCACTGGGTACACATTTCACATTGCCAGTCATTTGGCCCCCTTAAAAAATATGTTCTTCTGATTACACTCTCCACTTGGCCAATCTGCCCACCTCTACAGTTGTGACCAATTTTTTAAAAATATCTTATGGTTATTTTATCTTATTTTTTGGTTATCTTTGATAGAGTTCTTATGTATTTCTCACTATGGATTTAAGAGATATACATTTCTAAATTATGCAAAATTTCCTCAGTTTATGGTAAAGATTGAGCTCTTATTCAATGAGAAAGTTCAGATCTATTCAGATTAATCAACTGTTTTTCTTTCCATTAGCTTGTGTCAATCACTGACACAATGATTGCGCAGGATGGGCCAGATATTCAGATGATAGGGTTTGATTACTTGAGGGCCTAGAGAATATGTAGAAGTTTTGAGGAAATCAGCAAGAGAATAAAAAGAAGGAATTTCATCAAGGAATTGTGATGTGATTTAAAGCAAGCAGAGCGTTTATTTTCTTCTCTGGCATAAGGCAAGAATCAGAGTTGGCTTAGTGAACTCCTTGGCCTTTTTGCCCCATCTGTATGCAGTAATCTTAAACTTAATTTGTTTTCTACTCTAATCACAAGAATTGCAGAAAAAAAATAATCTTTTGAAGCAAGTCCACTAAACAGAATTTCCCTAGGTCGCCTAGTCCTTGTCTGGGTGGGTCCAGTGATCTTAAATGAGAGACAATGCCATGCTACTCATGCTTTACCAATGAAAGAAAGAAGCAAATCAAAAGAATATGAAGAGTTTGTGATTTCCAAAAATAGGAATCATGTCATTGGTAATGGTGTTTAGAAGATATGTTAAATTTTTGCCAACTCAACTGTAGACTTTTACATTTTAAGTATTGAATTTATTTTTACTTTGGTATTTATATCTTTGTATATGAACCCAATAGTGTATGGAAAATAAGTGAGTTTCAAATAAATTAGTACCAGGCAATTGGTAGGAGTCTAATATATATCTATATTACATAAAATATGTATATATTTAAATCTTAATACTACTTGATTTTAAGACTCACTATCAAGCTACAGTAATCAAGAGGATGGTATTGGCACAGAAAGACACGATCACTTGAAAAGAATAGGTAAGGCAAAAAAAGGCTCAAACAGACAGAGCCATTTGATATCTGACAATGATGAAGAAACAGTTAAATGGAGAAAAGTTGGTCTTACAACAAAGGGCATTGGAATAATTGGTCATGCATGGGTAAAAACAAACTTTGATCTAAATATCACACTTCACACAAAGGTCAACTCAAAATGGATACTAAATCTAAATGTAAACTAAAAATTATAAAACTTTCAGGAGAAAATGCTCATGACCTGGGTTTAGTACAAGAGTTCTGAAGAATTCTTAAGAGTTCTTAAGAATGACACCAAAAGCATTTTTGATAATAAAAATGATGAAGAGGACTACATCATAATTGATAACTTTTGCCTGTCAAAGACTATCAAAAGAATGAAAAGATAAGCTGTGGGTTAGAAGAAAATATCAGCAAACCACACATCTATAAAGAATTGTATCCAAACAATAAAGAATTCTCAAACCAAATACAATTATAATGGAAGACTCAAATTTACAAAGTGGGCAAAGAACTTGAACAGACACATCAAAGAGATACAAGGTTGGCAAAAAACCACATGAAGAGATGTCAAACATATCATTAGCTATTAGGAAAATACAAACAAGCCATAATGATATACCACTACCCAAATATTAGGATAGCTAAAATAAGATTATCAACAATATCAAGTGCAGAGTGTGATGAAGAGCAACTGGAACTCATGCATTGCTGATGGGAAAACACAGTGTTACTGTCACTCTGGAAAAACGTTGGACAAAACTTAAAAAGTTAAGCATATACTCACCATTTGACCTAGCATTCTTATTCCTGGGTATTGTATTTAGGGAAATTAAAATATTTGTTCATACCAAAACACATATGTAAATGTTCATAGCAGTTTTATTTGTGATTTCTAAAAGCTTCCATGGTCCAGTCCTCATGAAATCCTATGGTGACAGTATAACAGCCACAGTGGAAAACCATGACACAAACTCTGAAGGAAGGAACCTTCCTCCAGGCTGAGCAGAATTGGATAGACTTCCACTCAGGTCCCACACTGACCACTGAGTGGGAGACAACAAGACCACTGCAAAAGTTTTGAAGGCTTAACTAACAGGACAGTAGAGCCATGGCTCACAAAAGGCAGGCTGGAACTTTTGACCTGAATCCAACCACAAAAACTGCCCAAACTCACTGGATGAGCCTCAGGAAACTGTGAGATAATAACAAATATATAATATGTAATATTTAAATGATCAGAGTCCAGAAGGATAACAGAAAGAATGATACTGAAAATATCCCTGGAATCAATTGGAGAAATAGCAGCTTTAAAGTTCTTCGGAAGTAAGGGAAATGATAGCAGTAAGAAAATATGGAATGTGAGAAATAAAAGAACAACAGATATGATAAATATCTGGGTAAATAGAATAGATTATTTTTCTCAATTTGAGTCTTTAAAATTATGTTTGGCCATTAAACACAAAAAATAACATTATATGATGAGGTTTTGGATGGGGAGTTAATCTTTAAATTCCAGATTCTCTGGAAAATGATTTGGCTGTTTCTTATAGAGCTAAATATGCACTCTGCGCATGAGCTAGCAACCCTGTGCCTAAGTATTTATCTTTCAGAAGTGAAAACTTAGATTAATACAAAAACCTGTCTGTGCATATGTATAGCGGAAGTGTGAGTAATTGCCAAAAAAGCAGAAACAATCCAAATACCCTTCACTGGATAAGTGGAAAAGCAAACTATTTTACAACAATAGTATGGAATCTGATTCATTAATAAAAAAGAACAAATTATCAATACATGCAACAGCTTGGATGAAACTCACAGGCATTACACTGAGTGACAGAAGCCAGTCTCAAAAGGTTACCATCTCAAAGATTACATGTCGTATGGGTTCATTTATATATGTCATCTGGAAAATAAAACTTTAGTGATGGACAGCAGATCGGTTCTCAGGTTTAGGAATGGGAAGAACATGCGACTGCGTATAAAGATCCAGAGGGAATGTGTTTGGGTGAAGGGTTTATCCCAATAAGAGTGATGACTCAATGAATCTGTGCACACATTTAAAAATCATAGAATTAAAAAATTAAAAACAGGAATTATAAAACGGTACACAAAGAGTAAAAAGTAAATTGAATTGTATGATCATGTAAGTACAGACATTGTTTACAGGGTGCTTATTGGATTTGATTTTTTTCTAAAGAAGTGTAATTCTTTAGAAATCATATATGTGAAGCAATAAATAGCCTCTTTGCGACACATTTGCATATAATGTTTATCTATCACTTGGACAAAAGTAGAGGCAGGTCATCTGCAGGTCATTTCTTTCCACACCTACATAAATAATAAGGGTAAAGAGAGAGGAAAATGCTGAGCCTTGTGTCCTAGCTATCAAACCAAGGTGTGGGTTTGTCACTGCAGACCAGTAGAAACTAGACATTGACTAGCCTACCTTTTATCTCACCTTCTTCTTTAAAATTTAGTTGAGATCCTTGCTGCTCATCTTAATTCAGTTCCTCATGAGATATTTAAACTGGCATCATCTGATATATTGTTTCTCTATATGCAGATGATTTATTACAGGTGTTTGCATACTCAGAATTTTCTTCTGATCATTTTTCAGATCACAAAAAGCTATTTTTAAAAGAGGATTTATCTGTCAGTTGGAATAAAATTGAACTCCCATTGCACACCGTGTCTTTTTAATGGCTTTAACTTGTCAGCAACTATTATATATTTCACTAGATTCTTTACTGCTATTAGTTTCTTACCAGTTTGGATTTCTTTGACTCTTCTCCCTCCAAATAAAATAAAGATCTAAAAGCATCTTTCATTCTGACTTCATGTGAGAATATAAAATATACCGATAAAAGATGGTTTCAGTCATGTGGTTTTTGTTAATTGATTTTAAGAAAACTTCATTTAATAACTTTGAAATTTGAAAATTAAAAACAAAACAAAAACTCTCTCCACCTACTTTTATGGCTATGATGTTTGCTTGCTATCAACTCTAGCCAACCCCAGAATTTTCTTTTCTTTTTTATTTTTTATAAACATATAATGTATTTTTATCCCCAGGGGTACATGTCTGTGAATCGCCAGGTTTACACACTTCACAGCACTAACCATAGCACATACCCTCCCCAATGTGCATTACCCCACCCTCCTCTCCCGATCCCCCTCCCCCCAGCAACCCTCAGTTTTTGTGAAATTAAGAGTCACTTATGATTCGTCTCCCTCCTGATCCCATCTTGTTTCTTTTCTTCTTTTCCTACCCCCAACTCCCCATGTTGCATCTCCACTTCCTCATATCAGGGAGATCATATGATAGTTCTCTTTCTCCGACTGACTTATTTCTTTAAGCATGTTACCCTCTAGTTCCATCCACGTAATTGCAAATGGCAAGATTTCATTTCTTTTGATGGATGCATAGTATTCCATTTGTATATATACCACATCTTCCTTATCCATTCATCTGTTGATGGACATCTAGGTTCTTTCCATAGTTTGGCTATTGTGGACATTGCTGCTATAAACATTCGGG
This sequence comes from Mellivora capensis, assembly GCA_004024625.1. Classification (NCBI taxonomy): domain Eukaryota; kingdom Metazoa; phylum Chordata; class Mammalia; order Carnivora; family Mustelidae; genus Mellivora; species Mellivora capensis. The sequence goes on along the minus strand of PISX010004881.1, from coordinate 7,089 downwards.
TACACGTGCCCTTTCAGATCACTACGTTTGTATCTTTAGGGTAAATACTCAGTAGTGCAATTGCTGGGTCATAGGGTAGTTCTATTTTCAACTTTTGGAGGAATCTCCTTGCTGTTTTCCAGAGCAGTTGCACCAGCTTGCATTCCCACCAACAGTGTAGGAAGGTTCCCCTTTCTCCACATCCTCGCCAGCATCTGTCATTTCCTGACTTGTTAATTTTAGCCATTCTGACTGGTGTGAGGTGATATCTCATTGTGGTTTTGATTTGTATTTCCCTGATGCCGAGTGATGTGGAGCACTTTTTCATGTGTCTGTTGGCCATCTGGATGTCTTCTTCGCAGAAATGTCTATTCATGTCCTCTGCCCATTTCTTGATTGGATTATTTGTTCTTTGGGTGTTGAGTTTGATAAGTTCTTTATAGATTTTGGACACTAGCTCTTTATCTTATACGTCGTTTGCAAATATCTTCTCCCATTCTTTCAGTCGTCTTTTGGTTTTGTTCACTGTTTCCTTTGCTGTGCAAAAGCTTTTGATCTTGATGAAATCCCAAGAGTTCATTTTTGCCCTTGCTTCCCTTGCCTTTGGCGATGTTCCTAGGAAGATGTTGCTGTGGCTGAGGTCGAAGAGGTTGCTGCCTGCGTTCTCCTCAAGGATTTTGATGGATTCCTTTGTCACGTTGAGGTCCTTCATCCATTTTGAGTCTATTTTCATGTGTGGTGTAAGGAAATGATCCAATTTCATTTTTCTGCAAGTGGCTGTCCAATTTTCCCAACGCCATTTATTGAAGAGGCTGTCTTTTTTTCCATTGGACATTCTTTCCTGCTTTATCGAAGATTAGTTGACCATAGAATTGAGGGTCTATTTCTGGGCTGTCTATTCTGTTCCATTGATCTATGCATCTGTTTTTGTGCCAGTACCATACTGTCTTGATGATGACAGCTTTGTAATAGAGCTTGAAGTCTGGAATCGTGATGCCACCAACTTTGGCTTTCTTTTTCAATATTCCTTTGGCTATTCGAGGTCTTTTCTGGTTCCATATAAATTTTAGGATTATTTGTTCCATTTCTTTGAAAAAAATGCAAACCCTAGAATTTTCAACCACACACTTGTATATTATACATGCTAATTTTGTTGCACTTTTTTATAGTAGTCCTTTGATTAAATGCTTATATCATCTCTAAGATATGTAGAATAAATACTTGTGGCCAGAGCTCAAGATTTTCCACTTTTTTATGCCTGGCTCATTATATAGTACTGGTTTATAACAGATATTTAATAACTATGGCTTATCCATAAACACCCAGGTATTAAAGTATTTACATTTTCTTTCTATTTAGTACTTATTCTATTTCTTATTACCATCACAAAGATATCTGTGCGTTTGCATGTCTTAGGCTGTATTTTTGTTGTTTTCTTTCCATTATTACCTATTATACTTGAGGTTGTTTCAAGTCCAGAAGTACAGAAAAGAACTACATGGAATGACCAAATGAATCAGATTTTTGGCAAAGATAGATCCTCAGTGGTAGTGTCAACTAAGTAGGAAGTGACTATAATTCCATCTAGAAACTTCTTAGCACTCTGACCAGTTGCAGCCACTCAGCTTCTCTAGCATATGGACATGAGTGATATTGCATGTCCATTCTGTAGGTGGTACTTCCTACATATATTGCTGTATGTTTTTCCTCTGAACCCCTAAGTAATAAAAAAGAGTCTCCATTTTGGGCCCTAAGAAATACTTTCTAGTATTCAGTCCACCATATACTTACTAAGGTGCTACTTCAGATGGTCTTGGAGATTCCCATGGCTCCTGGGTTGTAGCAGACCAGACAGGGCCTACTCTGCCCACTGAAAGGTAGGGTTAATGCCCCCTACCCTCAAGTCTGGGCAGGCTCTGGAACAGCTTTGAACAATATGGTAAAAGTGACTCTCTGCCAGGTTTTTGGCTGATGATTTCAGACTATCAATTTCCACTTCTTATATTTTTGAACTTTCACTCTTAGAACCCAGCTGCCATGCTTTAAGGAGGCCACAGCAGTCTCATTAAAAAATCCATATGGAATGGGACTGAAGTCCCCTGCTCTGTTTCCCTTGCTGAGCTCCCCGTCAGCACTAACATGTCAGCAACATGAGAGAGGCCATTACCAGTGAATTATCCACTCCCATTCAAACTTTCCAGCTGAAAAACCATATGGAACAGAGGTAGGCCTTTCCTTCCATATGTTACCTACATGGAAAATTCGGGGGAAAAATAAATCACGAGTGCTGGTAGAAGCTACTAAATACATTTTAGGCTGGTTTTTTATGCAGTGATAGATGAACGAAGCACAGACCCTAAAAATCTGGGCTTATCTCTTACTTCTCCCTTTCCTAGCATGTGTATCAGCTCATTTATTAAAATCAGTCTTACTTTTTGGGTACTTTGAACCTTTTCACCCAGATTGGAAGACTTGTATTTGGGCCTATCTCACCGGCAGCTCCATCATTCCATTGGTACCTGAGGACACTTTCTTAGACCCTGCCACATGGCTGGATGTCAGCTCCTCTACTGGCTGATACCTGCATCTTTATTTTTCCTATAAACTTATGTATCCTTCTAAGTTCTCTCCTCACTAAGGATTTCTCCAGCTTTTAGCTCACTTGCAAACAAAAAAAGACTGAGTCAAGCTTATATTATGGTAATTCCTGGATCAGGTAATTAACTCTAGTTTATTTCTAAAGTCTCTCTCTACTTGTATGGTTAAGTTCATTTTTTGTTAAAACTCCATGGAAAGGAGTTGGGGGGGGATGGCAGAGGAGTAGCAGGCTGGGATGACATCAGGTAGCAGGAGATCAGCTAGATAGTTTATCAAATCATTCCAAACACCTACAAATCCAACAGGAGTTAGAAGAGAAGAAGAGCAGCAATTCTAGAAACAGAAAATCGACGACTTTCTGAAAGGTAGGACCTATGGAGAAGTGAATCCAAAACAATGGTAAGACAGACCACGGGGGGAGGGACCAGATCCTGTCAAGTGGCAGAGCAATGGAGCACAAAATCAGAACATTTAAAAGTCTGCTCCACTGAGGGACATCGCTCCAGAGGCTAAGCTGGGGTGAAACCCAAGTGGGGACAGCATGGTCTCAGGTCCCACGGGGTCACAGAAGGATCAGGGTGTTTGAGTGTCACAGATCTTGCAGGTATTAGAGCGGGGAACCTGGCTACAGAGATGGAGCTGAGGAATGAGCTCTCAACTTGAGGTTATCTTAAACTGTGATCCATGGCATAGTCAGACTACTGCTCTTTGAGCAGGGACCCCACAAGATCTGGGGAGACCCCCCTGGAAGAGTGCAAGGATCTGCTGGGTTTGGAGACTTTAGGCGGGGCTGTGTGCCAGAGACAGAGATGCTTGGTCACAGGCTGGGTGAGCTTGGAGTGTGGCCAGAGGCCAGGGAGACAGGAGTGATTGAGCACTTTCCTCCGAAGGTGCACTGAGGAGTGGGGCCCGGAGCTCTCAGCTCCTCTGGGCCAGAGATTGTGAGCCGCCATTTTCATTCTGTCCTCCAGAACTCTATGGAAAGCATTCAGGGAACAAAAGCTCCTGAAAGCGAACTAGAGCAGAATACTTAGTCTGGCCCCTGGTAAGGGCGGTGCAATTCTGCCCCAGGCAAAGACACTTGAGAATCACTACAACAGGCCCTCCCCCAGAAGATAGCCAAGAAATCCAGCCAAGACCAAGTTCACTTACCAAGGAGAACTGTAGAATTCCAGAGGAGGAGAAAGCAAAGCATGGAATTTGTGGCTTTCTCCCCATGATTCTTTAGTCTTGCAAAGTTAATTTATTTTATTTTATTTTTTTCTTATGATAATTTTTTAACTTTTACTCTTTCCTTTTTTAAACTTTTTTTTAAACTAGTTTATCTTAATACCTTTCATTAAAAAATCTTTTGAACCTTCATTATTATAGTCATATTTTATCCTTCCTTGTATCTAACTTTATTTTTTGTATACACATAGGGTATTTTCTTCTAAAAAAACTTGGGGTACAACTTCTTCTAGTAGAACAAAATATACCCTAAATCTAGCACAAGGCTTTGTTCTAGTCTCCAGCCTGAGCAAATGCTCTCCACTTTCTTTTTCTTTATTCTTCCAACCAACTTATCTTATCAACTCCTTTTTTAGAAATTAAAATTTTTTTTTCATCTTTATAGTCATATTCCATCCCTTCATCGTGTTTACACCCTTATTTTGTGTGTGTGTTTGTATGTATGTGTATATATATATACACACATATGTATGTGTGTGTGTGTATATATATATATATATATATATATAAAGTTTTTAATTCTTTAAAATTCCGGGAGGGAGTTTCTTCTAAGAGATCAAAATATATATAAGTTTCGAATCTTTAAAATTCTGGGAGGGTGTTTCTTCTAAGAGATCAAAATACTCCCAAAATTAAGTGGCTGACTCTGTTATATTCACCAGTCTAATATATATATTTTCTTTTTTATATTTGTTCTTTTTTTTTTTCCTTTTCTTAAATTTTTTTTTCCTGAACTTCTTTTTACCCCCTACTTCCCCCCATGATTTGGGGGTCTCTTCTGATTTGGTTAAAGCACATTGTCCTGGGGTCTTTGCCACCAATTTAGTATTTTATTCTCTCTTTCATATATTCTTATCTGGATAAATGACAAGGCAGAAAAATTCACCACAAAAAAAAAGAAAAAGAGACAATACCAAAGGCTAGGGACCTAATCAATATGGACATTGGTAATATGTCAGATCTAGAGTTCAGAATGATGATTCTGAAGGTGCTAGCTGGGTTTGAAAAAAGCATGGAAGATGTTAGAGAAACCCTGTTTGGAGAAATAAAAGCCCTTTCTGGAGAAATAAAAGAACAAAAATCTAATCAAGTTGAAATCAAAAAAGTTATTAATGAGGTGCAATCAAAAATGGAGGCTCTTACTGTTGGATAAATGAGGCAGAAGAGAGAATAAGTGATAAAGAAGACCAAATGATGGAGAATATAGAAGCTAAGCAAAACAGAGACAAACAACTACTGGACCATGAGGGGAGAATTTGAGAGATAAGTGATACAATAAGATGAAACAATATTAGAATAATTTGGGATTCCAGAAGAAGAAGAAGAGAGAGGGGAACAGGGGTATATTGGAGAGAATTATTGTAGAGAATTACCCTAATATGGCAAAGGGAACAAGCATCAAAGTCCAGGAGGTGCAGAGAACCCCCCTCAAAATCAATAACAATAGGTCCACACCCCATCATCTAATAGTAAAATTTACAAGTCTTAGCGACAAAGAAAATCCTGAAAGCAGTCCGGGCAAGAAGTCTCTGACATACAATGGTAAAAATATTACATTGGCAGCAGACTTATCCACAGAGACCTGGAAGGCCAGAAAGAACTAGCATGATATATTCAGAGCACTAAACAAGAAAAACATGTAGACAAGAATACTATATCAAGCTAGGCTATCACTGAAACTAGAAGGAGAGATAAAAAGCTTCCAGGACAAACAAAAAATAAAAGAGTTTGTAAACACAAAACCAGCTCTACAGGAAATATTGAAAGGGGTCCTCTAAGCAAAGAGAGAGCCTAAAAGTAGTAGACCAGAAAGGAACAGAGACAACATACAGTAATAGTCACCTTACAGGCAATGGCACTAAATTCATATCTCTCAATAGTTACCCTGAATGTTAATGGGCTATTTGCCTGAATCAAAAGATACAGGGTATCAGAATGGATAAAAAAACACAACCCATCAATATGCTGTCTACAAGAAACTCATTTTAGACTCAAAGAAACCTCCAGATTTAAAGTGAGGGGGTGGAAAACAATTTACCATGCTAATGAACATCAGAAGAAAGCTGGGGTGGCAATCCTTATTTCAAATCAATTAGATTTTAAGCCAAAGACTAATAATAGATGAGGAAGGACACTATATCATACTCAAAGGGTCTGTCCAACAAGAATATCTAACAATTTTAAATATCTATGTCCCTAACATGGGAGCAGCCAACTATATAAACCAATTAATAACAAAATCAAAGAAACACATCGACAATAATACAATAATAATAGGGGATGTTAACACTCCCTTCACTGAAATGGACAGATCACTCAAACAAAAGATCAACAAGGAAATAAAGGCCTTAAATGACACACTGGACAAGATGGACATCACAGATCTATTCAGAACATTCCATCCCAAAGGAACAGAATAGATATTCTTCTCTAGTGCACATGGAACATTCTCCAGAATAGATCACATCCTGGGTCACAAATCAGGTCTCAACTGGTATAGATTGGGTTCATTCCCCGCATATTTTCAGACCACAATGCTCTGAAGCTAAAACTCAATCACAAGAGGAAATTTGGAAAGAACCCAAATACATGGAGGCTAAAGAGCATCCTTCTAAAGAATGAATGGGTCAACCAGGAAATTAAAGAAGAATTGAAAAAACTCATGGAAACAAATGATAATGAAAACACAATGGCTCAAAATCTGTGGGACACAGCAAAGGCAGTCCTGAGAGGAAAATATATAGTGGTACAAGCCTTTCTCAAGAAACAAGAAAGGTCTCAAATACACAACCTAACCCTACACCTAAAGGAGATGGAGAAAGAACAACAAAGAAAGCCTAAACCCAGGAGAAGAAGAGAAATAATAAAGATCAGAGCAGAAATCAATGAAATAGAAACCGGAGGGAAAAAAAAAAAAAAAACACTACAATAGAAGAAATCAACAAAACTAGGAGCTGGTTCTTTGAAAGAATTCTAAGATTGATAAATCCTGGGTCAGACTTATCAAAAAGAAAAGAGAAAGGACCCAAATAAACAAAATCGTGAATGAAAGAGGAAAAATCACAACCAACACCAAAGAAATACAAACAATTATAAGAACATACTATGAGCAACTCTCCGCCAACAAATTTGACAATCTGGAAGAAATGGATGCATTCCTAGAGACATATAAACTACCACAACTGAACCAGGAAGAAATAGAAAACCTGAACAGACCCATAACCAGTAAGGAGATTGAAACAGTCATCAAAAATCTCCAGACAAACAAAAGCCCAGGGCCAG